>NIVC01003421.1:85000-98569 GCA_002269645.1 Macrostomum lignano | reverse complement strand
GCTGCTGATCGTTAAAGCGCATTCTGTCTCTTAGGCATGTCGCTGGCGTGGCTGACTTCAGAATCTGCGAGGAAAAGAAATCAATTAAGATAGGCTTGCTTTAGTAATCATTAATAGCTATAAAGGAACCCTTTAATAGAACGTGTTCAACTAATTGCTGGTCTGTTTGAAAAGTCAGAAACTCAGAAGTAGTCGCGATTAGAATCAGTATTGTCCCAATAAGTGCGACCAACAAAAATGCTGTTCAAAAAATAGGCCTGGCTGCCAATGTCCCAATAAATGCCCAACAAATTACTAGCCTTGAGCTAGGCTGGGCTGTGTTTACTATTCAAGCGTTTGTAGCTTGTGTCCCAACAATGCACTGAGATTGTTGCATTGCTTTTGAATTGTGCTCTACCAAGTAACACAAGTACTGGTGTACAATACTTCTACAGCAGATAATACTCACCCAAAACAGATCGTCTCTTTCTCTTTAATCCTGTGCCGGACGGGTTTTCTTCAGATCCACCAGAAAATTCACAAAGAGACTGACTGCCTGCACGGATAGCGCGGCTGCTGCTGCTGCTGCTGCGGCTTGTGAGCAGCAAGTGAACCAAATGACGGATGCAGCGGCGAGATCAGAATGCTCGCTGCTGATCGTTAAAGCGCATTCTTGTCTCTTAGGCATGTCGCTGGCGTTGGCTGACTTCAGAATCTGCGAGGAAAAGAAATCAATTAAGATAGGCTTGCTTTAGTAATCATTAATAGGCTATAAAGGAACCCTTTAATAGAACGTGTTCAACTAATGCTGGGTCTGTTTTGAAAAGTCAGAACTCAGAAGTAGTCGCGATTAGAATCAGTATTGTCCCAATAAGTGCGACCCAACAAATGCTGTTCAAAAATAGGCCTGGCTGCAATGTCCCAATAAATGCCCAACAAATTACTAGCCTTGAGCTAGGCTGGGCTGTGTTTACTATTCAATTGCGTTTGTAGCTTGTGTCCCAACAATGCCACTGAGATTGTTGCATTGCTTTTGAATTGTGCTCTACCAAGTAACACAAGTACTCTGGTGTACAATACTTCTACAGCAGATAATACTCACCCAAAACAGATCGTCTCTTTCTCTTTAATCCTGTGCCGGACGGGTTTTCTTCAGATCCACCAGAAAATTCACAAAGAGACTGACTGCCTGCACGGATAGCGGCTGCCTGCTGCTGGCTGCGGCTTGTGAGCAGCAAGTGAACCAAATGACGGATGCAGCGCGAGATCAGAATGCTCGCTGCTGATCGTTAAAGCGCATTCTTGTCTCTTAGGCATGTCGCTGGCGTGGCTGACTTCAGAATCTGCGAGGAAAAGAAATCAATTAAGATAGGCTTGCTTTAGTAATCATTAATAGGCCTATAAAGGAACCCTTTAATAGAACGTGTTCAACTAATGCTGGGTCTGTTTTGAAAAGTCAGAACTCAGAAGTAGTCGCGATTAGAATCAGTATTGTCCCAATAAGTGCGACCCAACAAAATGCTGTTCAAAAATAGGCCTGGCTGCAATGTCCCAATAAATGCCCAACAAATTACTAGCCTTGAGCTAGGCTGGGCTGTGTTTACTATTCATTGCGTTTGTAGCTTGTGTCCAACAATGCCACTGAGATTGTTGGCATTGCTTTTGAATTGTGCTCTACCAGTAACACAAGTACTCTGGTGTACAATACTTCTACAGCAGATAATACTCACCCAAAACAGATCGTCTCTTTCTCTTTAATCCTGTGCCGGACGGGTTTTCTTCAGATCCACCAGAAAATTCACAAATAGACTGACTGCCTGCACGGATAGCGGCTGCTGTGCCTGCTGCGCGCTTGTGAAGCAGAGCAAGTGAACCAAATGACGGATGCAGGCGAGATCAGAATGCTCGCTGCTGATCGTTAAAGCGCATTCTTGTCTCTTAGGCATGTCGCTGGCGTGGCTGACTTCAGAATTGCGAGGAAAAGAAATCAATTAAGATAGGCTTGCCTTTAGTAATCATTAATAGGCTATAAAGGAACCCTTTAATAGAACGTGTTCAACTAATGCTGGTCTGTTTTAAAAGTCAGACTCAGAAGTAGTCGCGATTAGAATCAGTATTGTCCCAATAAGTGCGACCCAACAAATGCTGTTCAAAAAATAGGCCTGGCTGCAATGTCCAATATAATGCCACAAATTACTAGCCTTGAGCTAGGCTGGGCTGTGTTTACTATTCAATGCGTTTGTAGCTTGTGTCCCAACAATGCCACTGAGATTGTTGCATTGCTTTTGAATTGTGCTCTACCAAGTAACACAAGTACTCTGGTGTACAATACTTCTACAGCAGATAATACTCACCCAAAACAGATCGTCTCTTTCTCTTTAATCCTGTGCCGGACGGGTTTTCTTCAGATCCACCAGAAA
This sequence comes from Macrostomum lignano, assembly GCA_002269645.1. Taxonomy (NCBI): domain Eukaryota; kingdom Metazoa; phylum Platyhelminthes; family Macrostomidae; genus Macrostomum; species Macrostomum lignano. The sequence continues at coordinate 96,170 of NIVC01003421.1, read as the reverse complement.
ATTCACAAAGAGACTGACTGCCTGCACGGATAGCGGCTGCTGCTGCTGCTGCTGGCTGCTGGCTTGTGAGCAGCACAAGTGAACCAAATGACGGATGCAGCGGCGAGATCAGAATGCTCGCTGCTGATCGTTAAAGCGCATTCTTGTCTCTTAGGCATGTCGCTGGCGTGGCTGACTTCAGAATCTGCGAGAAAAGAAATCAATTAAGATAGGCTTGCTTTAGTAATCATTAATAGGCTATAAAGGAACCCTTTAATAGAACGTGTTCAACTAATGCTGGGTCTGTTTTGAAAAGTCAGAACTCAGAAGTAGTCGCGATTAGAATCAGTATTGTCCCAATAAGTGCGACCCCAACAAATGCTGTTCAAAAAATAGGCCTGGCTGCAATGTCCCAATAAATGCCCAACAAATTACTAGCCTTGAGCTAGGCTGGGCTGTGTTTACTATTCAATGCGTTTTGTAGCTTGTGTCCCAACAATGCCACTGAGATTGTTGCATTGCTTTTGAATTGTGCTCTACCAAGTAACACAAGTATCTGGTGTACAATACTTCTACAGCAGATAATACTCACCCAAAACAGATCGTCTCTTTCTCTTTAATCCTGTGCCGGACGGGTTTTCTTCAGATCCACCAGAAAATTCACAAAGAGACTGACTGCCTGCACGGATAGCGGGCTGCTGCTGCTGGCGGCTTGTGAGCAGCAAGTGAACCAAATGACGGATGCAGCGGCGAGATCAGAATGCTCGCTGCTGATCGTTAAAGCGCATTCTTGTCTCTTAGGCATGTCGCTGGCGTGGCTGACTTCAGAATCTGCGAGGAAAAGAAATCAATTAAGATAGGCTTGCCTTTAGTAATCATTAATAGGCTATAAAGGAACCCTTTAATAGAACGTGTTCAACTAATGCTGGGTCTGTTTTGAAAAGTCAGAACTCAGAAGTAGTCGCGATTAGAATCAGTATTGTCCCAATAAGTGCGACCCAACAAATGCTGTTCAAAAAATAGGCCTGGCTGCAATGTCCCAATAAATGCCCAACAAATTACTAGCCTTGAGCTAGGCTGGGCTGTGTTTACTATTCAATGCGTTTGTAGCTTGTGTCCCAACAATGCCACTGAGATTGTTGCATTGCTTTTGAATTGTGCTCTACCAAGTAACACAAGTACTCTGGTGTACAATACTTCTACAGCAGATAATACTCACCCAAAACAGATCGTCTCTTTCTCTTTAATCCTGTGCCGGACGGGTTTTCTTCAGATCCACCAGAAAATTCACAAAGAGACTGACTGCCTGCACGGATAGATACGGCTGCTGCTGCTGCGGCTTGTGAGCAGCAAGTGAACCAAATGACGGATGCAGCGGCGAGATCAGAATGCTCGCTGCTGATCGTTAAAGCGCATTCTTGTCTCTTAGGCATGTCGCTGGCGTGGCTGACTTCAGAATCTGCGAGGAAAAGAAATCAATTAAGATAGGCTTGCTTTAGTAATCATTAATAGGCTATAAAGGAACCCTTTAATAGAACGTGTTCAACTAATGCTGGGTCTGTTTTGAAAAGTCAGAACTCAGAAGTAGTCGCGATTAGAATCAGTATTGTCCCAATAAGTGCGACCCAACAAATGCTGTTCAAAAAATAGGCCTGGCTGCAATGTCCCAATAAATGCCCAACAAATTACTAGCCTTGAGCTAGGCTGGGCTGTGTTTACTATTCAATGCGTTTGTAGCTTGTGTCCCAACAATGCCACTGAGATTGTTGCATTGCTTTTGAATTGTGCTCTACCAAGTAACACAAGTACTCTGGTGTACAATACTTCTACAGCAGATAATACTCACCCAAAACAGATCGTCTCTTTCTCTTTAATCCTGTGCCGGACGGGTTTTCTTCAGATCCACCAGAAAATTCACAAATAGACTGACTGCCTGCACGGATAGCGGCTGCTGCTGCTGCGGCTTGTGAGCAGCAAGTGAACCAAATGACGGATGCAGCGGCGAGATCAGAATGCTCGCTGCTGATCGTTAAAGCGCATTCTTGTCTCTTAGGCATGTCGCTGGCGTGGCTGACTTCAGAATCTGCGAGGAAAAGAAATCAATTAAGATAGGCTTGCTTTAGTAATCATTAATAGGCTATAAAGGAACCCTTTAATAGAACGTGTTCAACTAATGCTGGGTCTGTTTTGAAAAGTCAGAACTCAGAAGTAGTCGCGATTAGAATCAGTATTGTCCCAATAAGTGCGACCCAACAAATGCTGTTCAAAAAATAGGCCTGGCTGCAATGTCCCAATAAATGCCCAACAAATTACTAGCCTTGAGCTAGGCTGGGCTGTGTTTACTATTCAATGCGTTTGTAGCTTGTGTCCCAACAATGCCACTGAGATTGTTGCATTGCTTTTGAATTGTGCTCTACCAAGTAACACAAGTACTCTGGTGTACAATACTTCTACAGCAGATAATACTCACCCAAAACAGATCGTCTCTTTCTCTTTAATCCTGTGCCGGACGGGTTTTCTTCAGATCCACCAGAAAATTCACAAAGAGACTGACTGCCTGCACGGATAGCGGCTGCTGCTGCTGCGGCTTGTGAGCAGCAAGTGAACCAAATGACGGATGCAGCGGCGAGATCAGAATGCTCGCTGCTGATCGTTAAAGCGCATTCTTGTCTCTTAGGCATGTCGCTGGCGTGGCTGACTTCAGAATCTGCGAGGAAAAGAAATCAATTAAGATAGGCTTGCTTTAGTAATCATTAATAGGCTATAAAGGAACCCTTTAATAGAACGTGTTCAACTAATGCTGGGTCTGTTTTGAAAAGTCAGAACTCAGAAGTAGTCGCGATTAGAATCAGTATTGTCCCAATAAGTGCGACCCAACAAATGCTGTTCAAAAAATAGGCCTGGCTGCAATGTCCCAATAAATGCCCAACAAATTACTAGCCTTGAGCTAGGCTGGGCTGTGTTTACTATTCAATGCGTTTGTAGCTTGTGTCCCAACAATGCCACTGAGATTGTTGCATTGCTTTTGAATTGTGCTCTACCAAGTAACACAAGTACTCTGGTGTACAATACTTCTACAGCAGATAATACTCACCCAAAACAGATCGTCTCTTTCTCTTTAATCCTGTGCCGGACGGGTTTTCTTCAGATCCACCAGAAAATTCACAAATAGACTGACTGCCTGCACGGATAGCGGCTGCTGCTGCTGCTGCTGCTGCTGCTGCTGCTGCTGCTGCTGCTTGTGAGCAGCAAGTGAACCAAATGACGGATGCAGCGGCGAGATCAGAATGCTCGCTGCTGATCGTTAAAGCGCATTCTTGTCTCTTAGGCATGTCGCTGGCGTGGCTGACTTCAGAATCTGCGAGGAAAAGAAATCAATTAAGATAGGCTTGCTTTAGTAATCATTAATAGGCTATAAAGGAACCCTTTAATAGAACGTGTTCAACTAATGCTGGGTCTGTTTTGAAAAGTCAGAACTCAGAAGTAGTCGCGATTAGAATCAGTATTGTCCCAATAAGTGCGACCCAACAAATGCTGTTCAAAAAATAGGCCTGGCTGCAATGTCCCAATAAATGCCCAACAAATTACTAGCCTTGAGCTAGGCTGGGCTGTGTTTACTATTCATGCGTTTGTAGCTTGTGTCCCAACAATGCCACTGAGATTGTTGCATTGCTTTTGAATTGTGCTCTACCAAGTAACACAAGTACTCTGGTGTACAATACTTCTACAGCAGATAATACTCACCCAAAACAGATCGTCTCTTTCTCTTTAATCCTGTGCCGGACGGGTTTTCTTCAGATCCACCAGAAAATTCACAAAGAGACTGACTGCCTGCACGGATAGCGGCTGCTGCTGCTGCGGCTTGTGAGCAGCAAGTGAACCAAATGACGGATGCAGCGGCGAGATCAGAATGCTCGCTGCTGATCGTTAAAGCGCATTCTTGTCTCTTAGGCATGTCGCTGGCGTGGCTGACTTCAGAATCTGCGAGGAAAAGAAATCAATTAAGATAGGCTTGCTTTAGTAATCATTAATAGGCTATAAAGGAACCCTTTAATAGAACGTGTTCAACTAATGCTGGGTCTGTTTTGAAAAGTCAGAACTCAGAAGTAGTCGCGATTAGAATCAGTATTGTCCCAATAAGTGCGACCCAACAAATGCTGTTCAAAAAATAGGCCTGGCTGCAATGTCCCAATAAATGCCCAACAAATTACTAGCCTTGAGCTAGGCTGGGCTGTGTTTACTATTCATGCGTTTGTAGCTTGTGTCCCAACAATGCCACTGAGATTGTTGCATTGCTTTTGAATTGTGCTCTACCAAGTAACACAAGTACTCTGGTGTACAATACTTCTACAGCAGATAATACTCACCCAAAACAGATCGTCTCTTTCTCTTTAATCCTGTGCCGGACGGGTTTTCTTCAGATCCACCAGAAAATTCACAAATAGACTGACTGCCTGCACGGATAGCGCTGCTGCTGCTGCTGCGGCTTGTGAGCAGCAAGTGAACCAAATGACGGATGCAGCGGCGAGATCAGAATGCTCGCTGCTGATCGTTAAAGCGCATTCTTGTCTCTTAGGCATGTCGCTGGCGTGGCTGACTTCAGAATCTGCGAGGAAAAGAAATCAATTAAGATAGGCTTGCTTTAGTAATCATTAATAGGCTATAAAGGAACCCTTTAATAGAACGTGTTCAACTAATGCTGGGTCTGTTTTGAAAAGTCAGAACTCAGAAGTAGTCGCGATTAGAATCAGTATTGTCCCAATAAGTGCGACCCAACAAATGCTGTTCAAAAAATAGGCCTGGCTGCAATGTCCCAATAAATGCCCAACAAATTACTAGCCTTGAGCTAGGCTGGGCTGTGTTTACTATTCAATGCGTTTGTAGCTTGTGTCCCAACAATGCCACTGAGATTGTTGCATTGCTTTTGAATTGTGCTCTACCAAGTAACACAAGTACTCTGGTGTACAATACTTCTACAGCAGATAATACTCACCCAAAACAGATCGTCTCTTTCTCTTTAATCCTGTGCCGGACGGGTTTTCTTCAGATCCACCAGAAAATTCACAAATAGACTGACTGCCTGCACGGATAGCGGCTGCTGCTGCTGCGGCTTGTGAGCAGCAAGTGAACCAAATGACGGATGCAGCGGCGAGATCAGAATGCTCGCTGCTGATCGTTAAAGCGCATTCTTGTCTCTTAGGCATGTCGCTGGCGTGGCTGACTTCAGAATCTGCGAGGAAAAGAAATCAATTAAGATAGGCTTGCTTTAGTAATCATTAATAGGCTATAAAGGAACCCTTTAATAGAACGTGTTCAACTAATGCTGGGTCTGTTTTGAAAAGTCAGAACTCAGAAGTAGTCGCGATTAGAATCAGTATTGTCCCAATAAGTGCGACCCAACAAATGCTGTTCAAAAAATAGGCCTGGCTGCAATGTCCCAATAAATGCCCAACAAATTACTAGCCTTGAGCTAGGCTGGGCTGTGTTTACTATTCAATGCGTTTGTAGCTTGTGTCCCAACAATGCCACTGAGATTGTTGCATTGCTTTTGAATTGTGCTCTACCAAGTAACACAAGTACTCTGGTGTACAATACTTCTACAGCAGATAATACTCACCCAAAACAGATCGTCTCTTTCTCTTTAATCCTGTGCCGGACGGGTTTTCTTCAGATCCACCAGAAAATTCACAAATAGACTGACTGCCTGCACGGATAGCTGCTGCTGCTGCTGCTGCTGCTGCTGCTGCTGCTGCTGCTGCTGCTGCTGCTGCTGCTTGTGAGCAGCAAGTGAACCAAATGACGGATGCAGCGGCGAGATCAGAATGCTCGCTGCTGATCGTTAAAGCGCATTCTTGTCTCTTAGGCATGTCGCTGGCGTGGCTGACTTCAGAATCTGCGAGGAAAAGAAATCAATTAAGATAGGCTTGCTTTAGTAATCATTAATAGGCTATAAAGGAACCCTTTAATAGAACGTGTTCAACTAATGCTGGGTCTGTTTTGAAAAGTCAGAACTCAGAAGTAGTCGCGATTAGAATCAGTATTGTCCCAATAAGTGCGACCCAACAAATGCTGTTCAAAAAATAGGCCTGGCTGCAATGTCCCAATAAATGCCCAACAAATTACTAGCCTTGAGCTAGGCTGGGCTGTGTTTACTATTCAATGCGTTTGTAGCTTGTGTCCCAACAATGCCACTGAGATTGTTGCATTGCTTTTGAATTGTGCTCTACCAAGTAACACAAGTACTCTGGTGTACAATACTTCTACAGCAGATAATACTCACCCAAAACAGATCGTCTCTTTCTCTTTAATCCTGTGCCGGACGGGTTTTCTTCAGATCCACCAGAAAATTCACAAAGAGACTGACTGCCTGCACGGATAGCGGCTGCTGCTGCTGCGGCTTGTGAGCAGCAAGTGAACCAAATGACGGATGCAGCGGCGAGATCAGAATGCTCGCTGCTGATCGTTAAAGCGCATTCTTGTCTCTTAGGCATGTCGCTGGCGTGGCTGACTTCAGAATCTGCGAGGAAAAGAAATCAATTAAGATAGGCTTGCTTTAGTAATCATTAATAGGCTATAAAGGAACCCTTTAATAGAACGTGTTCAACTAATGCTGGGTCTGTTTTGAAAAGTCAGAACTCAGAAGTAGTCGCGATTAGAATCAGTATTGTCCCAATAAGTGCGACCCAACAAATGCTGTTCAAAAAATAGGCCTGGCTGCAATGTCCCAATAAATGCCCAACAAATTACTAGCCTTGAGCTAGGCTGGGCTGTGTTTACTATTCAATGCGTTTGTAGCTTGTGTCCCAACAATGCCACTGAGATTGTTGCATTGCTTTTGAATTGTGCTCTACCAAGTAACACAAGTACTCTGGTGTACAATACTTCTACAGCAGATAATACTCACCCAAAACAGATCGTCTCTTTCTCTTTAATCCTGTGCCGGACGGGTTTTCTTCAGATCCACCAGAAAATTCACAAAGAGACTGACTGCCTGCACGGATAGCGGCTGCTGCTGCTGCGGCTTGTGAGCAGCAAGTGAACCAAATGACGGATGCAGCGGCGAGATCAGAATGCTCGCTGCTGATCGTTAAAGCGCATTCTTGTCTCTTAGGCATGTCGCTGGCGTGGCTGACTTCAGAATCTGCGAGGAAAAGAAATCAATTAAGATAGGCTTGCCTTTAGTAATCATTAATAGGCTATAAAGGAACCCTTTAATAGAACGTGTTCAACTAATGCTGGGTCTGTTTTGAAAAGTCAGAACTCAGAAGTAGTCGCGATTAGAATCAGTATTGTCCCAATAAGTGCGACCCAACAAATGCTGTTCAAAAAATAGGCCTGGCTGCAATGTCCCAATAAATGCCCAACAAATTACTAGCCTTGAGCTAGGCTGGGCTGTGTTTACTATTCAATGCGTTTGTAGCTTGTGTCCCAACAATGCCACTGAGATTGTTGCATTGCTTTTGAATTGTGCTCTACCAAGTAACACAAGTACTCTGGTGTACAATACTTCTACAGCAGATAATACTCACCCAAAACAGATCGTCTCTTTCTCTTTAATCCTGTGCCGGACGGGTTTTCTTCAGATCCACCAGAAAATTCACAAATAGACTGACTGCCTGCACGGATAGCGGCTGCTGCTGCTGCTGCTGCTGCTGCTGCTGCTGCTGCTGCTGCTGCTGCTGCTGCTGCTGCGGCTTGTGAGCAGCAAGTGAACCAAATGACGGATGCAGCGGCGAGATCAGAATGCTCGCTGCTGATCGTTAAAGCGCATTCTTGTCTCTTAGGCATGTCGCTGGCGTGGCTGACTTCAGAATCTGCGAGGAAAAGAAATCAATTAAGATAGGCTTGCCTTTAGTAATCATTAATAGGCTATAAAGGAACCCTTTAATAGAACGTGTTCAACTAATGCTGGGTCTGTTTTGAAAAGTCAGAACTCAGAAGTAGTCGCGATTAGAATCAGTATTGTCCCAATAAGTGCGACCCAACAAATGCTGTTCAAAAAATAGGCCTGGCTGCAATGTCCCAATAAATGCCCAACAAATTACTAGCCTTGAGCTAGGCTGGGCTGTGTTTACTATTCAATGCGTTTGTAGCTTGTGTCCCAACAATGCCACTGAGATTGTTGCATTGCTTTTCAATTGTGCTCTACCAAGTAACACAAGTACTCTGGTGTACAATACTTCTACAGCAGATAATACTCACCCAAAACAGATCGTCTCTTTCTCTTTAATCCTGTGCCGGACGGGTTTTCTTCAGATCCACCAGAAAATTCACAAAGAGACTGACTGCCTGCACGGATAGCGGCTGCTGCTGCTGCGGCTTGTGAGCAGCAAGTGAACCAAATGACGGATGCAGCGGCGAGATCAGAATGCTCGCTGCTGATCGTTAAAGCGCATTCTTGTCTCTTAGGCATGTCGCTGGCGTGGCTGACTTCAGAATCTGCGAGGAAAAGAAATCAATTAAGATAGGCTTGCCTTTAGTAATCATTAATAGGCTATAAAGGAACCCTTTAATAGAACGTGTTCAACTAATGCTGGGTCTGTTTTGAAAAGTCAGAACTCAGAAGTAGTCGCGATTAGAATCAGTATTGTCCCAATAAGTGCGACCCAACAAATGCTGTTCAAAAAATAGGCCTGGCTGCAATGTCCCAATAAATGCCCAACAAATTACTAGCCTTGAGCTAGGCTGGGCTGTGTTTACTATTCAATGCGTTTGTAGCTTGTGTCCCAACAATGCCACTGAGATTGTTGCATTGCTTTTGAATTGTGCTCTACCAAGTAACACAAGTACTCTGGTGTACAATACTTCTACAGCAGATAATACTCACCCAAAACAGATCGTCTCTTTCTCTTTAATCCTGTGCCGGACGGGTTTTCTTCAGATCCACCAGAAAATTCACAAATAGACTGACTGCCTGCACGGATAGCGGCTGCTGCTGCTGCGGCTTGTGAGCAGCAAGTGAACCAAATGACGTATGCAGCGGCGAGATCAGAATGCTCGCTGCTGATCGTTAAAGCGCATTCTTGTCTCTTAGGCATGTCGCTGGCGTGGCTGACTTCAGAATCTGCGAGGAAAAGAAATCAATTAAGATAGGCTTGCCTTTAGTAATCATTAATAGGCTATAAAGGAACCCTTTAATAGAACGTGTTCAACTAATGCTGGGTCTGTTTTGAAAAGTCAGAACTCAGAAGTAGTCGCGATTAGAATCAGTATTGTCCCAATAAGTGCGACCCAACAAATGCTGTTCAAAAAATAGGCCTGGCTGCAATGTCCCAATAAATGCCCAACAAATTACTAGCCTTGAGCTAGGCTGGGCTGTGTTTACTATTCAATGCGTTTGTAGCTTGTGTCCCAACAATGCCACTGAGATTGTTGCATTGCTTTTCAATTGTGCTCTACCAAGTAACACAAGTACTCTGGTGTACAATACTTCTACAGCAGATAATACTCACCCAAAACAGATCGTCTCTTTCTCTTTAATCCTGTGCCGGACGGGTTTTCTTCAGATCCACCAGAAAATTCACAAATAGACTGACTGCCTGCACGGATAGCGGCTGCTGCTGCTGCGGCTTGTGAGCAGCAAGTGAACCAAATGACGGATGCAGCGGCGAGATCAGAATGCTCGCTGCTGATCGTTAAAGCGCATTCTTGTCTCTTAGGCATGTCGCTGGCGTGGCTGACTTCAGAATCTGCGAGGAAAAGAAATCAATTAAGATAGGCTTGCCTTTAGTAATCATTAATAGGCTATAAAGGAACCCTTTAATAGAACGTGTTCAACTAATGCTGGGTCTGTTTTGAAAAGTCAGAACTCAGAAGTAGTCGCGATTAGAATCAGTATTGTCCCAATAAGTGCGACCCAACAAATGCTGTTCAAAAAATAGGCCTGGCTGCAATGTCCCAATAAATGCCCAACAAATTACTAGCCTTGAGCTAGGCTGGGCTGTGTTTACTATTCAATGCGTTTGTAGCTTGTGTCCCAACAATGCCACTGAGATTGTTGCATTGCTTTTGAATTGTGCTCTACCAAGTAACACAAGTACTCTGGTGTACAATACTTCTACAGCAGATAATACTCACCCAAAACAGATCGTCTCTTTCTCTTTAATCCTGTGCCGGACGGGTTTTCTTCAGATCCACCAGAAAATTCACAAATAGACTGACTGCCTGCACGGATAGCGGCTGCTGCTGCTGCGGCTTGTGAGCAGCAAGTGAACCAAATGACGGATGCAGCGGCGAGATCAGAATGCTCGCTGCTGATCGTTAAAGCGCATTCTTGTCTCTTAGGCATGTCGCTGGCGTGGCTGACTTCAGAATCTGCGAGGAAAAGAAATCAATTAAGATAGGCTTGCCTTTAGTAATCATTAATAGGCTATAAAGGAACCCTTTAATAGAACGTGTTCAACTAATGCTGGGTCTGTTTTGAAAAGTCAGAACTCAGAAGTAGTCGCGATTAGAATCAGTATTGTCCCAATAAGTGCGACCCAACAAATGCTGTTCAAAAAATAGGCCTGGCTGCAATGTCCCAATAAATGCCCAACAAATTACTAGCCTTGAGCTAGGCTGGGCTGTGTTTACTATTCAATGCGTTTGTAGCTTGTGTCCCAACAATGCCACTGAGATTGTTGCATTGCTTTTCAATTGTGCTCTACCAAGTAACACAAGTACTCTGGTGTACAATACTTCTACAGCAGATAATACTCACCCAAAACAGATCGTCTCTTTCTCTTTAATCCTGTGCCGGACGGGTTTTCTTCAGATCCACCAGAAAATTCACAAAGAGACTGACTGCCTGCACGGATAGCGGCTGCTGCTGCTGCGGCTTGTGAGCAGCAAGTGAACCAAATGACGGATGCAGCGTTGTAAATGCAGGATGCAGGATGATTGGCTGTTGTAAATTAATTGATAAATAAGGTGATCGTGCCGCCTCTCTTATATTTCACTGAGCTCAGAGTATTACTAGGCTGCTTATTATTTTTTTCAACGTACAAAAAATACGACATATACGAGTACGAGACAAGACTTACTTGACAATGAAGGCAAATCTGTTTGTTATAGAAGAAAACGGTAGCTTATCGATATCAACGTATCTGGAATTTTAGAAAAGTACATATGTAAATTCCAGTTAAGTTTTTATTTAATCATAAAATTTTAAAAAGAATTTTAAATTCTACTTACATATGTGTAATGGTTC
>NIVC01003421.1:70000-80000 GCA_002269645.1 Macrostomum lignano | reverse complement strand
CCCCAGTGCGCCCAACCCCACCCCCAGTCCGCGTATAGAAAACCACCTCTCTACCTAGCCCTACCCCATTGCGCCCAACCCCACCCCCAGTCCGCGTATAGAAAACTACCTCTCTCCCTAGCCCTACCCCAGTGCGCCCAACCCCACCCCCAGTCCGCGCACAAAAAAACACCTCTCTCCTTGGCCCTTACCCCAGTGCGCCCAACTCTTCACCCCTAGTCCGCGTATAGAAAACTAACCTCTCTCCCTAGCCTCACCCCAGTGCACCCAAACTCAAATGCTTCTATAAGCACCGGAGTGTATATATTTAAAACAAAACAATACCTTCGATTGGTGAACAGCAAATGTGTCGGAATGAATTGGACTCGAAGCGTAACTTGACGCTGAGCTAACTCTAGACCTATGTAAGCGCTGCAATACAGGAAAGTGATATTAAAATTTGTTTTCTAGAGACAAAAATGAAAAACTATAAATTCTAAGATTCTAAACCCCACCGTGGGAAACAAAAAACAGAATTCCGATATTGGTTAATCAATTTCAAATTGATTTTTTTCAGAGAGTAGGTTTTGCTGCTACACGACAGAAAGATATAGTGAAACGGTGTTAGCTTAAAAATAAAATTATCACAAATTAATGTAAAAAATATGCTGCGCATCTAAAAATTTAGCAGACTAAAAACTGGTTAGTTTTTACAAGCTTTAAGTATGGGGAAATTTTCCGAGTAAAAATATTGCTATAGAGCATTGGTATGGTAATTTAGTTATTAGCTGTCACCAGAGCTATTAATAATTATGATTAATTATTAATAATTATGCCCTAATAGGCAGGTGTGCAACCAACAGCTCAGCCGCAGCTATCCAAAGGCCTGGGGATCGCCACACACAGCCTCAATTACCCCAGCTAATGCTGGCACCAATGTTACAGCTGGGTGAACTGAAGCAATGCAGAGTTAAGTGTCTTGCTCAACAACACAAACTTTTCCAGTGAAATCGGGAATCGAACCCCCGACCTTCAAGTCGTGAGTCCCACGCTCTAACAATGCACTAACCATGCACCATCCTCTACAGGTTGTGACCACTAAGCTAACCCCCCCCCACCCCCACCTAGGCTACGGAACAACTACGAGCGTATTAATGTAACTACAAACTACAAAGATAGGTCAATAAATACCTTTTCACTTGCAAGTTTCGGTGACCCAAAACTGGCAGAAAAGCCAATATTCTGTTGCGAGCCGCTGCTGCCGCGTTGCTGCTGCTGCTGCTGGGCCGAATCATCGTGACAATCAGCGCTAGACTCTTCAATTGACGGTTCAATACAAACGTCCACAGTCTGATTGGGAGGTAAAAGAAAACGTTTTCGAGTTTGTTATTTTAACCTTTTTGAGGACCGCTTCACACCCGTGCCGCTTCACTTCAGCTGGATTCTCATTGGCTACGACAAAACTTTGGACTAGACTGGCCCCCTTTCCCCCTCAAAAGGCTGACAACCTCATGCCAGTGACTCTCCTATCCTAGCTGGATTCTCATTGGCTGCGGCGAAACTGTAGGCTAGACTAGACTGACTCTTGCCCTTTAAAAGGCTCATGATAAATTCACGCCAGTGCTTCTCTTACCCTAGGTTGACTCTCATTGGATACGGCAAGAACTGCGGACTAGAATGACCCTCTCACCCCTCAAAAGGCTGACGACAGCCTCACGCCAAACCCTCTCGTAACCTAGCTGGATTTTCATTGGCTGTGTTAATGAATTAAATTCATAATAAAGCTCTCTTTATGTTTCCTACGAAGTTTAAATTATATATTCAACTAACTGGAAAGAATAATAGAAAAAAACATTTTTTGCCTCATAAATTTAAATCATAAATAGATAAACAAAAATGCTGAAAAACGGATTGATAAAGAATGCTCAAAATCTTTGAAGTTAAAAAACGCACACTATGCTACTGCTAGTAGAAAATGGTGAAATTTTAACAAATATATTGAAATTGAACCTTCCAAAATTTCATAACTATCGAAAGAGCTAGAAAGCTAGATGAAATCTACCACTTAATAAGAAAGCTCTGTTATTAAGTCCCAGCAACGGGGACTAATTTCCCAACAAACTAATTTCCTGTGAAAAGCAGCAGAACAATAATTAGATGGCAATGCTGGTCAGAAAAGCCAAATCAACGCTTCCATCAGCAGCTTAGAGGCGAAACTTAAAATGATTTTTCTCCCATCTAATTAGCAAATATATCTTCAAATTCTGCCGCTAAAATAATTTGCAATTCTAACTGTCAGAAAAAACTGGAATCAGATAGGAAGAAATTCTTGCAAGAAGCCTGGATTAACACGGTTTTCGATAGGCTCTCATTAGCAATGCAAACGGCTTTTCAATCCAAGAAAAAAATCAGCTACATTAATCTCCAAAGCATAGAAGAAAAGAGATAAACTGAAGAAAAAGGGAAGGTTAAAAACACCGGATATTCAAGTTGAAAGGCCTTCAATCATCTGTAGGCTCAGCTCTGTTTTGATACGGTGGTGTCGGCGCGGAGAAGTCAAATCCAGTCGTAAACATGCAGTCGCCCACGCTTATTACTTCATCATCAGAGCTAATTAATACCTGCACATAGCACCCACACGACAAATTCAGCTTCTAATTGAAAGCACTAGGTAGAAAGATAGATAGATAGATAGATAGTAGATAGATAGATAGATAGATAGATAGTAGATAGATAGATAGATAGATAGATAGATAGATAGATAGTAGATAGATAGATAGATAGATAGATAGATAGATAGATAGATAGATAGATAGATAGATAGATAGTAGATAGATAGATAGATAGATAGATAGATAGATAGATAGATAGATAGATAGATAGTAGATAGATAGATAGATAGATAGTAGATAGATAGATAGATAGATAGTAGATAGATAGATAGATAGATAGATAGTAGATAGATAGATAGATAGATAGATAGTAGATAGATAGATAGATAGATAGATAGATAGATACATGTAGATAGATAGACAGATAGAAAGATGGACAGATAGATAGATAGATAGATAGATAGATAGATAGATAGATAGATAGATAGATAGATGGATAGATAGATAGATAGATAGATAGATAGATAGATAGATAGATAGATAGATAGATAGATAGATAGATAGATGGATAGATAGATAGATAGATAGATAGATAGATAGATAGATAGATAGATAGATAGATAGATAGATAGATGGATAGATAGATAGATAGATAGATAGATAGATAGATAGATAGATAGATAGATAGATAGATAGATAGATAGATAGATAGATAGATAGATAGATAGATAGATAGATAGATGGATAGATAGATAGATAAATAGATAGATAGATAGATAGATAGATAGATAAATAGATAGATAGATAGATAGATAGATAGATAGATAGATAGATAGATAGATAGATAGATAGATAGATAGATAAATAGATAGATAGATAGATAGATAGATAGATAGATAGATAGATAGATAGATAGATAGATAGATAGATAGATAGATAGATAGATGGATAGATAGATAGATAGATAGATACATGTAGATAGATAGACAGATAGAAAGATGGACAGATAGATAGATAGATAGATAGATAGATAGATAGATAGATAGATAGATAGATAGATAGATAGATAGATAGATAGATGGATAGATAGATAGATAGATGGATAGATAGATAGATAGATAGACAGACACATGGGGAACTCACCGAGATCTCAGAGCAGGTCTCCCGCCGATTGAAGGTCAGCAGGCAGGCGTAGCCATTCGCTGACAGCAGCAGTTTCTGTCCATCGGCAGCCAGGCTGATCAGCTGAACAGCGTGCGGCGACTCCTCCTGCAGGCTTGGCGGCAGGACTCTCGGGCCGGCGGCACCCGGGCCGCTGGGGGTCGAAGATGTGGGAGTGGCCGCGCTTTCCTCGGAACCGACGGGAGCTGTTGAGCTCTCGGTATCTAACGACGCCTGTGGTTGTGAGGCGTTGGATGTGGATGTGAATTTTTACGATGTTGGATGTCGCATGGTGTCACAGTAATGAGACAGACCATGGCAATAGCCTATAAGAACTAATTGGGATGCAGCGTCCAACCTGTCTGGATGGTGGCGCCCTGGACGAAGTCGGCATTGGTGCTGTTGCTGCTGCTGCTGTTGATGTTGACGAAGTCTGCGAAGTGAAAGTTGTCGCCGAGCTGCTTTCAAAATACTTGGAGGTGCGCAGTCGGTAAAGCGCCTGCAGCTGCATTAGTGAGGCATTCCAAAACTTCACCGACCCGTCAGCGTGGCCAGTGATGAGGATCTCCGAGTAGCTGGTCTTCGAATCTCCCCACTTGCCCCCGGTAACCGGCCAGCTGTGCTGGCTGAAGCCCTGGGATTGTTTCTGAGCTCGGCCGACCATGAAGCAGTTTTCAATGAGTTTGTGCGGACAGTCGGCCACGAAATGGCAGGCGGTGACTGGCGAGTCGTGCAGATCCATCGGATAGGGATTCTCGAAGTTGGGAAAACTGGATTTGAAATAGTTGAGCATTTGGTTTGAATTTCAAACATAGCCATGACTTTAGGTAAGTAGGCTAGCACAATATTTTAAGTACGTAATATAAGGGGGGCCGTAGCCCAGCGGTAGCGCAGCTGCTCTGGTGTGCCAGCGACCCAGGCTCGATTCCAAGTGCAGTCACATTAATTTGGGGCTGAATTGGAATCTCGGCTTGGCTCTGCTCGTGCAATTAACGGCCTTGAGAGCCAATCCCCCAAGGCACAGTGAAGTGTACATGCCTAACGATAATATAAAGTTAGGGCCGCTGTACACTCCTGTGTTTGGTCACAGGTGTGTGCCTGTGCGTATGACTGCGTACGTATCCGCGCGCTTGTGTGCCTGCTCAGGGGAGTCGGCGGAATGGGCAGTAATGCCTCTCGCCGGTTGTGTGCCAATGTCGCTTAAAGTGCGCCAGGGTGCACACAACCCCCCTGCCTCTAATAAAAAATAAAAAAGTACGTAATATTAAAAAGTACACGTGTACTAAATAAAAGTACATAAAAATACTTTGGCAGTGGGGCATCACAAACCCGAAAAATCACAACTCCGAAAAGCGCTTTCCATCATAAGCCCGAAATATCACAAACCCGAAATGTAATAAACTCCAAAAATCACAAACCCGAAATATCACAAACCCGAAATATCATAAACCCGAAATATCATAAACGCGCAATATCACAAACCCGAAATATCATAAACCCGAAATATCATAAACCCGAAATATCACAATCCCGATATATCATAAACCCGAAAACAAAAGTAGCAGTACCCATCACAAACCTGAAAAATCATAAACCCGAAATATCATAACTCCGAAAGTTCTAGCAATGTCCAACACTATTTTGGTTTTCGGAGTTATGATATTTCGTGCCCATGATAGTTCGGGTTTGTGATGGCGATCTCTTTGGCAGTTAAGGATCAAATTTTAAAAGGAAAAAACTACTTGCGTACTCAAAAATTCGAGAAAGGGCCATGATATTATGATGAAATATGAATTCTAATAAAAACTGACCTTTATAGAATTGAAAACATATAACTAATTTCTAAGCATTACTATCATAGAAGCATTCCACAGAGAATCCTACAAAAAGGCCAGCTCTATAAGCCCATGAGGCTGTAGGAACTGCTCTTGAATCGCATTTTTCACTCCCCGACAGACGGCCGAACGACAAACTGCCAATTTCCTTCCAGACTTCCACCGCCCCTATTCGGCGGTCAATCTACTCGTCTACTCCCTCTCTTAAAGCGTTTTATTATATAGCATGACCCTCTCCGTTCGATCTCTCAGCTCAATAGAAAGTGAAATTTCCTCAAACGTGAGCTTCTTACATCCGCTGGTTTGCCTGCATTTCGCGGGCATTTTTTCATATTTGCTTTCACCCAGCGGCCAGGCTTTAGGGAGGATTTTCTCTTTCGCTTTTTTTTCTCTTTTTCTTCTTCTTTCGGAAGGAGCATCGACCCTTCAAGACACTGAATATTTGAAGTAAAGCTGTGTGTGATTAAAAGGCAAGCAGTCACTTGTGGGTAGAGAAAGTTGAAGAAGCTAGAAAAATAACCACTACGACGACAATGTTCGTTCTTCACTATAATTATTTTAAAGAGTGGCTGCTCTTCCGATTCTTATCGATTTTTTTGCGTCGAGAAAAAACTATACTGAAGCCTCAATACCGATAGCAATTCCCCAAAGTTGAGACTCAAAATCGAAGCTCAAGCCTGGGGATTAAGTAAGAGTGTAGCTTTTCTGAATCGCGAGATTTTATGCCTTGCGCCTTGGGATACATAAATTTCAGGCTAAAATCGTATTCTACTTTAGTGTTAGCTTTCTCTGGCGATTCTGGTTTGAGTTATGATAAAATTTTGTTTAAATTTATTCATCCACACATTCAAGCTTTTATGTTCTCTGGCCTTTTCAAGTTATCCTTTAGAGTCGATCGCTTTCAGAGGCTCGAAATTTAGCATTTTTTTTGTTCAATTTGCATTGTAGACAATTTTTGCTAGTCACATTGCTATAGCTCAAATCCCATTGCTATAGCTCAAATCTCATTGCTAAAGCTCAAATCTCATTGCTATAGCTCAAATCTCATTGCTATAGCTCAAATCTCATTGCTAAAGCTCAAATCTCATTGCTATAGCTCAAAATGTTATTGATATTGACGACAAAGATCTTCAGGCTTCCATGTGAAGTCTCAAACACATCTACAGATCTTCAAGCTTCAATGTGAAGTCTCAAACACATCTACAGATCTTCAGGCTTCAATGTGAAGCCACAAACACATCTACAGATCTTCAAGCTTCAATGTGAAGTCTCAAACACATCTACAGATCTTCAGGCTTCAATGTGAAGCCACAAACACATCTACAGATCTTCAGGCTTCAATGTGAAGTCTCAAACACATCTACAGATCTTCAGGCTTCAATGTGAAGTCTCAAACACATCTACAGATGTGCACCTTTTAGACAATTTTTAAGCATTTAAATTTGTCAATATAGTCAATACCAAGCACAGAATTACATCTGCCATTGAGTGTAATACGAGGAACAAAAGTGGCAGACTTGTAAAGCTTCTATGCAGAGAGGAAACAATAGATGAGATGTACTTTTGTTACCTTTTCAATACAACTTTTTGTCTTTTAAGCCTGTCGCAGACTTTTGTTCTTTTTTATTGAGTGAAAAATGAAATTTCAAAAGTCACAGTTAGAGTTAAAACGTTTTAAACGCGTGACAATAACAAATTACATGCGTTAGTTCATCCATGCATTGAAAAATACAATGGCAGTATGACTGCCACATATTGACTGTCAGATAAATCACTGCCGACAATTTAGACTTATAATTGAGGAATTATAGTTAGGGTTAGGTTTATGTTTTAGGAATTATGGTTAAGTTTAGGTTTTAGGGATTATGGTTTAGGTTAGGGTTAGGTTTTAGGAATATGGTTTAGGTTAGGGTTAGGTTTTAGGGAATATGGTTTAGGTTTTAGTTAGGTTTTAGGGATTATGGTTTAGGTTAAGGTTAGGTTTTAGGGATTATATATGGTTTAGGTTAAGGTTAGGTTTTAGGGAATACGGTTTAGGTTAAGGTTGGGTTTTAGGGAATACGGTTTAGGTTAGGGTTAGGTTTTTGGAATTACAATTTAGTTTAGGGTTGGAGTTAATGAATTATGATTTAGGTTAGGGTTGGAGTTGACAGTCAATTTGTGGCAGTCTTTATCTTCTTGGATTGGTATTTATTTTTCCTAAGGGTAAACAAACAACTCAGTAAAGTAATGTTTACACTTTCCTATGCAATTAGTGACAGTTCCTCTTATCTGTTGCAGCCACGTCCTTGGAAGATATCTAGATAAAAAAATAAATTTTCCTGGTAAATAATGGTATCGCTTCCTTCAATAGATCTCCCTTCGACCAGTTGAATTGATTTAATTTAGATAGGATTGCAGCAAATTAAGATTTCACCCATGAATGGAAAGTCAGTTAAAAATTGCTTTTTTGAAATATAGTGAGGATCTCGGCTTTAAGCGTTGGCAAACTATTGAATATATGTTAGCCCCAACCATTAATGCAAGTATGCAGGCCACGGTAAAAGTACACATACATATTAGTAATACTCTAGTAGCGAGAAATATTACTGATAAAATCCTGACTCTAGATTATTTTGTGAATAAAACAGCGATTCATAAAAGTACAACGCCGAGTAAGCCGAGTTCAATTTGCCTGATTGCTTCTGGGATCCCAGCCAAAATTATCCGAGCAAGCAGATGTGAAAAGCGAAGAGCAGATTTAAAATAATATTTCTCCGGTCCTTTCGATTAGGTTGACATATGCTTTAATAAGCACTCAGTGTCCGAGAAAGCTTGATTCAATTAGGTCCTACTAGTCTGGTAATTAAAATTCACAATTCCCAATGTCTGCAAACCTGACGCTAAGCTTTAGCAACATGCTCAAATATTCGAAATACAGATTTTATTAATTAACTAAAACACCAACTCTTTTACACGCAAAAATTTTAGGGTTCAGGCTTAAGCTATCCAACTTATCTACAGACAGGATCTTCAGGCCTCGGTTTTAAGCCACCAACTCATCTACAGACAGGATCTTCAGACCTCGGGTTTAAGCCACCAACTCATCTACAGACAGGATCTTCAGACCTCGGGTTTAAGCCACTAACTCATCTACAGACAGGATCTTCAGACCTCGGGTTTAAGCCACTAACTCATCTACAGACAGGATCTTCAGACCTCGGGTTTAAGCCACTAACTCATCTACAGACAGGATCTTCAGACCTCAGGTTTAGGCCAGCAACTATATTCGAGTCTCAAGGCTAGGTTAATTAATCCCCTTGCAATGGAAGTATTCAGGTTAATCATGTTAGCAAACTTGCCCGTCACTGATGCAGCTAATCTGCTTTCTGTGTCTATCTATTGTGCATCCACGTGTTTTCCTCTTAAGAAAGCGCAAGTTTCTGCTCCAGTAGGGAGACAGTATGGATGCATGCGATATACGCGTTGTTAACAGAAAAATGATTACACTCGCGGTACTGTATTAAAGCGTTTGCGCGCACAAGACGAAAACGAACTGGCCTAATAATTGTAATACGAATAATAACTACTTATAGGCTAGGAGAGAACAGATCCGGCAGTCTTGTTTCGCTCTGCTTCCTTATTATCTCAATCTCTCTATCATCATCTCTACAGATGGGGGGGGGCAAGCATGGCGCATTACTATATACTTGAGTCAACTTGTAAAAAAATCGATAACAAAGTTAATTGTATTTTATTCAATCTAGATAAGTTGTATCGTCAATACAAACCAAACCGTAGTTAGGATCAGTTTAGTAAAAGATGACACAGTGATTTGTGTGTCTTTTGTCGCGCTACGAGTAGTTGAAGCGCCGAAGCGGTCTGGGTTTTCAGGCCTCCTTGACTAATCTGTCAGGTCCCCTCTCTCTCTCTCTCTCTCTCTCTCCAACAACAAGGACGCGAGTTGCCCCGGGCCGCTATAACCCCCCCCCCTCCCCTCCCCTATTCCTGTAGCCTGAGCAGAGAAGTCAGCAAGGAGAATGAGAGGTCTCCAATCAGCAGTGTATCTCTCTATAGGAGCAGCTGCAGCAGCGCTGGGTGCGTGTGTGCGAGAAGATAAAAAATTAGAAGTAGCAACCAGTATGAGACGGGGACGGGGATAGCTAGTGTATAGTGTTGCTCACGAGGCTTGAGCTCGAGGCTACGGGGAGATCTAAGGCGCCTATAGATTGAGCGCAGAGCTTAGCTACTTAATAATAATAAGATTCTCAGAAAATTAGATTTCCGCTATTAGGTATATTGCTGCACCGACATTGGTGAGGGAAAGCGACGGTCCTGACAAGGTTTTTTGAAGTGTGGCTCGACTTGATGAAGAGATGGAAGATGAGGAACGGGGAGTTGAGAAGAGAGACAAGCTTGAAGAAAGAGAGAAGA
>NIVC01003421.1:0-65000 GCA_002269645.1 Macrostomum lignano | reverse complement strand
AGTCCGTGAAATTCCCATGCACCATCTTTAAATTTTTTTAGTTGCTAAAGTACAAGCAAACGACCACATGCCTACACTAATATAGAAAAGCAAGTAAATAAGAATGCGATGACTGTCGATATAATCATTAGGCAATTCATCAGTCATTGTAGTCTAACATTTACTCGCAAGCTACTCATGCCCGTCAATTAATCATTTCGTCTTGTTAGCGCCTCGCGAGCAGCGGTGTACACACTATGAGCAGGAAGAGTGTAAAAAAGTGATCGACCGAACTCATTCAATCAATAATGCTTAAGCTCAAAATATTCTGTTTGAAAGCTAACTCTCATATCGCATTGAGCTTAATGCATGCACTTTGGCTCTGATTTTGAACTACTAGCTCGTACTTCAGATGGTCGATTATCCGACATAGAAGTCTCGTGGCTTGGTGAATATTTAAACGCTTTTGTTAACATGGTTCATTTCTTGTGGAAAATCTATAGCTTAACATCGCTCATCACGAAGAGCTAATCAAACGTTGCACCTTCCGTGACGGTTAGTCACTTGACCATTTGAGCAATGGCTGCTTCAATCAGTCAAGTGTGAAAATACATGTCCATATGTGCTCGACATGAGTACTGTTTTGAGTACTTTTGCTATCAGGCGCGTACCTAATCACAGAAACCTACCTGTACTGAACCTTTAAACGGGTTTTCCACTTCTAAGTTTTATGTGGCTTACATTGTTAGAATTAGACACCGATTTTCACACCGAAGACAGTAAACTCTACAAGCTCGAACTTTCACACTGAAGACAGTAAACTCTACAAGCTCGAACTTTCACACCGAAGACAGTAAACTCTACAAGCTCGAACTTTCACACCGAAGACAGTAAACTCTACAAGCTCGAACTTTCACACCGAAGACAGTAAACTCTACAAGCTCGAACTTTCACACCGAAGACAGTAAACTCTACAAGCTCGAACTTTCACACCGAAGACAGTAAACTCTACAAGCTCGAACTTTCACACCGAAGACAGTAAACTCTACAAGCTCGAACTTTCACACCGAAGACAGTAAACTCTACAAGCTCGAACTTTCACACCGAAGACAGTAAACTCTACAAGCTCGAACTTTCACACCGAAGACAGTAAACTCTATAAGCTCGAACTTTCACACCGAAGACAGTAAACTCTACAAGCTCGAACTTTCACACCGAAGACAGTAAACTCTACAAGCTCGAACTTTCACACCGAAGACAGTAAACTCTACAAGCTCGAACTTTCACACTGAAGACAGTAAACTCTACAAGCTCGAACTTTCACACTGAAGACAGTAAACTCTACAAGCTTGAACTTTCACACCGAAGACAGTAAACTCTACAAGCTCGAACTTTTACACTGAAGACAGTAAACTCTTACAAGCTCGAACTTTCACACCGAAGACAGTAAACTCTACAAGCTCGAACTTTCACACTGAAGACAGTAAACTCTACAAGCTCGAACTTTCACACCGAAGACAGTAAACTCTACAAGCTCGAACTTTCACACCGAAGACAGTAAACTCTACAAGCTCGAACTTTCACACCGAAGACAGTAAACTCTATAAGCTCGAACTTTCACACCGAAGACAGTAAACTCTACAAGCTCGAACTTTCACACCGAAGACAGTAAACTCTACAAGCTCGAACTTTCACACCGAAGACAGTAAACTCTACAAGCTCGAACTTTCACACTGAAGACAGTAAACTCTACAAGCTCGAACTTTCACACTGAAGACAGTAAACTCTACAAGCTTGAACTTTCACACCGAAGACAGTAAACTCTACAAGCTCGAACTTTTACACTGAAGACAGTAAACTCTTACAAGCTCGAACTTTCACACCGAAGACAGTAAACTCTACAAGCTCGAACTTTCACACTGAAGACAGTAAACTCTACAAGCTCGAACTTTCACACCGAAGACAGTAAACTCTACAAGCTCGAACTTTCACACTGAAGACAGTAAACTCTACAAGCTCGAACTTTCACACTGAAGACAGTAAACTCTACAAGCTCGAACTTTCACACTGAAGACAGTAAACTCTACAAGCTCGAACTTTCACACTGAAGACAGTAAACTCTACAAGCTCGAACTTTCACACTGAAGACAGTAAACTCTACAAGCTCGAACTTTCACATTGAAGACAGTAAACTCTACAAGCTTGAAAATCCACATCTCCGAATAACTACAGATTTTTTAGTTTTTCATCTTCTACGTGAGGTTTTGAGCTGGTAAAAAAACAGTCTCAGGCATTAGCAAGTTCATACGAGTATGTTTAAATTTTTCGCATAACAATAATCGAGCTTTTACGTGACGAAACGCTGTCGCAATTACTTTCAGGAAGGAGGAAGACTCCTGCTTTTGTAACAGGCCCTTCTTTACGCAATTCCCCTTTCATCATAAGCAAACGGTCACGCCATTTCAGGCGCAGGGACACACAAGAGCAAAGCGTGCAACCCCATGATTACAATGTCAGTCTGCTGAAAAATCAAGTAGCTAAAAATTCTTTTTTTACAGTCAGATTACGATTACGATAAGATAGGAATTACATACATTATTTTGTGCAAGTGTGCGCCAAAGTGATTTTGATGATTAAACTACAGGGGCTATTGATAATTAATCAATATGCATCTCCTCCCTGTGCGGCAGACTCAGAGAGGTAAAAGCGAGAGCAAAAGGAAGGGATGGAGACACAGAGTGCTAAATTAGCGAACGCGCCTGCACTTTTCAAGACTGCTTCTTTCGTCACTTACTCTTCTCGCTTTGTAAACTGCATCTGCATAGTGATGGTTGGCTCCTTCTGTCTGATTGTCCATAGGCTGATCGTATTGTTGGATGCAATCGAAATCAGGCCACCCTGAAAAGGACACAAATTATGAAAATTTTATGATAAGCCAATCCAAGTAAAAGTTGTGATTAAAATAAAATAGAACTCACTTCATTGATGATGAAAATCAACTGTTTGATTGCCTCTTTGTCTAAACTCAGGTTGCAATCAACTCCAGACTGTCCCAGGCTGAAATAAAACGCCTCCTTGGATTAAAACTTATGGACATGCATAATACGAGTAATATATACCAACTCAAATAACTCAGAAACTTACATTCTAATTGAACCATGTTTTGTTCCAATGGCAAGCAGTTTTTGAATTGGGTCAAATGCAATGCAACAGGGTGCATTTGGAAAGCCATGACAGACAATCTAAAATTAAAAAAATGTTTTTTTTACTTAAAAACACAATAAAGTTTTATTGATTTCAAACGATACATTATTTATTGGTAACTGGTATCCATTCAAACAAAGTTAAAAATATAGAGTGGTATTATATAAATAGGCCTTCTATAGATACAAAAATAAACATTTATTTAAAAGTCATGCAATAAAAGGTAACTAACATCTTAACTAAGATACATTTTTGGTGTAATCATTGTCAAAACTATTGTAGCTACTAAAAGCTTAAGAATTAAAATGAATTGAATCACATTTCTAAGAAGAGAAAAACAAAAATGTTTAAAAAATATTTAAAACAAAATATAGTATAGTTTTAGCAAAAATAATACACCAGTAGCACAATATTATAATCACTCAAACATTTATAGAACAAATGTACTTATCTCATTTTGAGCTTGAGAAGTTATCCTAAATATACTAAATTTACTTACACTAAAAATATATTATTATTATTTCTGAAGTTATACACAAATATCGCTTCAATAAGCTCATTGAATTTAGGAGTTTTACATTTTTGTTTTTCCCATAATCCCATTCAACAACGCTTGGTTGTTTTATTTTTTGTATTGAAACTTTTAGATGTTTTTAGAAACTTTTAATTTAGATGGGACAGATAATAAAAGTACAGATAATAAAAGTAATAATAAAAGTATACAAAATAAAATCCCTCCGGCGAAATCTTACCTTTGCTATTTTGAAATCCTCTGACTTAAGGTTTTCTTCAAAGTCAAATGACTCTGTTTCAGACTTTGATTGAGATGAACCTCCAAGTCCTCGAAGTCCATCCAGCACCCCTTTCATATTCTTTATTTTTTTCATGGCCAGCACAAACTTAAGTAAGCATAAAGACAGAATATAAAAGTATCACATTGAAAATGATTAATGATATGTTGCTTAAGTAGGGGAGAACACTGAAAGATTTTCTTTCTATATTTTTAATCCTACCTATTGTTCGCAATTTAAATTAGCAAAGTGAAGCGATACAGCTTAAGTAAACAAATTACTTTAACTGTATTCGTATTTATTTGGTAAAGTCCTAAAGCTAAGTGACTTAAAAAGTAACAAAAGAAAATACTTTATAAATCCTATGTAAAAAAGTTAACATATGAAAGACTAAGGTAATGCAAGTTCTTTAGCGTTTAGTTAAATGATCGACTTTCCAAGAACTTATCAAGCGAGTTCTGTTTTGCTTTTCATTTTTCAGTTATATAAAATCATAAAGTTATAAATACCATATAAAAAGGGTTTAAAAATACTCTTCTGTACGTATGTTATATATATACTATGGCCCTTTTTAGTGCATCGGAGTCCAAGATTTTGGATGACTACTATAAGCTTACTGTTTCAATAGAAGGTAGCCAAGATCTAAAGGAATATGTGGTAAGTATTGTCTTAAGAAGTTAGTTGGGACTCGGGAGCAGAAACTGTTTATAAACAGTTGCTTGAAACTGCCTCTTAAGTATATTTTGAGGTATCAGTTTTAAATTTATACCAATGTTATAAAGTATATCATACCTAGGGAGGGACCTAGTATTCGCTATTTGGTTAAGATTTTCAGTGTTTTAATTAATGATTTAAAGAGGTAGCTATATGCTAAAATATTGAGACTAAAATTAAACTAAAATATAACAATTATATTTAATTAAAATATAATTAATATTTATTAATATATTAATTATTATATATTGCAATATATAATAATTGATAAATATATAATAACTGATATAACTATTTAGCATAGGTTAATTTTTTATTATTTAGTGAAATGTAATATTAAATTTATTTGAAAAGGAGTATGAGTATAAGTAAACAATGATTTATAGGGTCATTCTGATAAATCTGGAACAACTTTGAATGATTCTAAGAAATTAACTATAGGACCTACAATTAGTTTCTTGTTAATCTACATCATATGCTGCATATTTTATTCAATATGGCTGCCTCTAGCTGCCAACACTCGCTAAACTCAGCGCCTAAAAGCTTAGACAGCCCCTGCAACCTCTGCAAAATCTAGGGCAGCTATTTGCTGCCTAATGGCACTAGCAGCCTTCAGCTGGTCTACGTTGCCATGGAAAGTGGCACAAGCTGCCCGCTAGACTCTGCCCCACAAGTAGAAGTTGCACAGGTTTAAGTCTAAGCTGTTCGGCATCCACACACAGCTCAGCCAAAAATGTGGCACATTGGCAGCCAACCACTGCTAGATAAGCCTTAACTTGTAGACTAGCATAGAGTCCTGCTAGAAGATGTTTGGCCACTTAGCAGCTGCCTTGTCTATCCATGGCTTTACTTTTGCCTCTAGGATACGCTGGTATATCTCCTTGGTCATGGTCTCCCCTTGGCCAAAGAAGTGTGGCGGCATTACGTGACTGTTGCTAGAGATGATGGCCAAGACCATGACAGACACTGGCTTCTTGCTCCAGCAGTTAGCTGGCACTTCAGCTATGTCCTGGCAGACCCACTTATCATTCTGAGTTGCGCAAGCAGTTGATCTTAAAAATTTTCTTGTCTAAGAAGAAGCGAAAGGGGCCACCCATTGACTTGAAAGAAGAAATGAGCTGGTGGCATTTGTCAACTCGGCCATCTTCTGCTGCAACATCAGCAGCTGCAGGATCTTCAGCAAGAAGCTGCGGCATCCGAGGTCTCAATTGACAGCTCGCGAGATTGTTGGTTGACTGACTGTCTACTTCTTGGCCAGCTCAGATATGGCTGGCCTGGTGCTGCCTAAATTGACCATTTCAGTCTTACTAGGAAGCTAGATGTCCGAATTTGATCCTGACAAGCAGTGTGCAGCTTTCTTTCGGGACTGCCAATTGACTTAAAGCAATGAACAATGTCATAAACGGTGCTTTTGGGATAACCAAGCAGCTTTGAAATTTGAAAAGGAGTGTGTCCCATGTGGAACAAATCAATAATAATTTTTAGGCAATCAATTTCCATGAATAGGAAGCAGGAGTATTAACAAGCTGGAATGCAGAAGAAGGCAGGGATGCAGGGCTACAATTCGCTATAGTGGTGAGGACGTGCGACTCAATTTAAATTTCTAGCAGGTGAAACAAATTGTTCTAGATTTATTTAAACAACCCTGTATATTTAACACCTATAGGTAGGTCCTTATAATATGCATTATCTGCTTACCCAAATATCCTAAACTTTTAAACACCTGTTCTTTATAAAATTTTGTAGGACATTTTATAGATAAAAAACAGAAGACATTTTGCAATATATTTTATTTAACAAGTTTTACTTTAACTAGTATTAATTAGTTAACAGGTTATTTTGTTGCTTAAAAGTTAATTTTTATAGGCCCTATATATAATTTTTTAACTAATTGACTAATTCTTATTATTGACTTTAGTTTGATTTTCTTTTTTGCTACTAAATTTTTTCTTGTTTAAATTTACAATAATACTCCTTATTATAACTAATATATATCATATACTAAGCAATTGTTTTATAAAATAAAAATATTAGGTTATTTAGTGTTCCAAAGGTGTTAGATGGCATTGTGGCATTGATATAAAAAAGGAAAGGGGTTTGGTTATACTTTGGATAAAATTAAATGTTTTATTCCATATTGCAGCCAATGGCAATTTTTAGATAGTGTTTAATATAGATTAGTTTAGCAATAACATAATACATAGAGGCCTATATATTAAGGAGGTGCAATGCATATGTAGGGAGTAGCAAGGGATAGATATCTAGCATAGAAAAAGAGGGCATGTGATAAGAGATATGAAAAGTTATTTTCTAAAAATCACTATTTTTATGGCTTTAAAATAAATCAACAAAAAGTGCAAATTAGTTTGATTTTACATTTTTTAAACTTTAAATTAACTTTTTTATCTAATTGTCAGGAATTGCACAAAGAATTGTTGCTTGTTTGTTGTTTTATAGTATGTAGAATTAGACTTTTAAAAAACTATTTATGGTGTGTGTCAGAAAGTTCTAGGACTGGGCTCACAGAAACTTCATTAGCAAAAATCGATTAGAATCAAATCTGGCTCCTTCAAAGTACTCCCCCTGAGCCAAATGCACTTGTCCATTCTTCTGCTCCAGGCTTCTTTGGAAATACTTTGCAGTTTTGTCATTGTGGCCCTTCTGATGGTAGGCCCCTATCAACATTAGGAAATTGAGTACCCTTGAGAACCTTCTTGAGCTTGGGAAATAGGAAAACACATGGAGCTAGATTGGGTGAATATGGAAGCTAGGTCTAGCACTGTGACATTACTATTTGTGAGATCCACCCTGACTCTTAGAGCATTGTGAGCACATTAGCACATTGTTCTGATGAAGAAACCACGAGTTAGTTGGCTTCCCATAAATTGCATCTCTTGTCTTTGCTGCAGGATCCCTTTGTACTTGTAAACGTGCTGATTGATAATCTGGCCTTGGCACAGAAACTCTGTGGACAATGCCTTTAACATTTGACATTGAAGGTCTTCCACGCCTGGTGTCATCCTCAACCCTTTCCCATCCCTTCTCAAATTGCTTGTGCCACTGAAAAACTCTGGAGCAATACATAGCATTATCTCCATACACTTGTTGCAAAAGTGCAAGTGCTTTCAAGGGCAATTTTCAAATCAGACCAGATATTTTAGATTACTTCATTGCTCTGTGCTCATTGGCATGGTGATTGTTAAACAACTTACTGAACATTAATAACAGCACAGATTAGCCCAAAAGTATGTAATATATGTGATAAGTTTGTGGTTTGGTTGTATGAAAATATTTTTGCAAATAGAATTAAAATTATTGCTGTTTCATAATTTTTTATTCATGTTACCAGGTGTTTACTCTTTATAAAATAGACCCTCATGAAATAAAATGAATATGAAATAAATTCTTTTGCATATTGTATCCACTTTCACAGGAGTACATTCTGAAGGTAAACAGAGGTGACTCAGATTCTTGGAAAGTTTACCGACGCTACAACGATTTTGTCAGTTTAGACAATGTACTGAAAATTTCTGGCTATGAATTGCCACTGCCACCTAAGAAATGGGTTGGCAACAAGGGCAGAGAGTTTGTGGCTACTAGGCAGAAAGAGTTGCAAAACTATGTGAATGTTCTCTTGAGCATTCCTCTCCTGGAGCAGTCGTTTCCAGTGAAACAGTTCCTTGATCCTGATAACTATTGCTTTAACTATCAAGGTGAGTTGCTTGTCTCCGAAGGGGTAATTGATATGACTGACACCTTCCCAGATTCTCATTTGCTGGGCCAGCCTCCTAAAGTATCAGTTGCTGGGCCAGCCTCCCAAAGTATCAGTTGCTAGGCCAGCCTCCCAAAGTATCAGTTGCTGGGCCAGCCTCCCAAAGTATCAGTTGCTAGGCCAGCCTCCCAGATCCTCAGTTGCTGGGCCAGCCTCCCAGATCCTCAGTTGTTGGGCCAGCCTCCCAGATCCTCAGTTGCTGGGCCAGCCTCCCAGATCCTCAGTTGCTGGGCCAGCCTCCCAGATCCTCAGTTGTTGGGCCAGCCTCCCAGATCCTCATTTGCTGGGCCAGCCTCCCAGATCCTCAGTTGCTGGGCCAGCCTCCCAGATCCTCAGTTGTTGGGCCAGCCTCCCAGATCCTCAGTTGCTGGGCCAGCCTCCCAGATCCTCAGTTGCTGGGCCAGCCTCCCAGATCCTCAGTTGCTGGGCCAGCCTCCCAGATCCTCAGTTGCTGGGCCAGCCTCCCAGATCCTCAGTTGTTGGGCCAGCCTCCCAGATCCTCAGTTGCAGGGCCAGCCTCCCAGATCTTTAGTTGCTAGGTCACCATCATCCTCTCAGATGCTCATGCTGTTATTCCTTTATCAACAATAATTTCTTTCCACTCTTGCATCCTCACAGAGCTGTCACTGCAACACGTGTCGATGGTTCTCAGATCCGAAAGCACTTTTCAGGTGTTGCAACCCTGTTCGTTTATGGGTAAGTTATTAAAACTTGAAGCTTATAAAGTGGCATTGAATTTCAGTGAGTCATGATTTACAATTTACAGGAACAAGAATTCGTAAAACTTATTTCACTGCGGAGAGCGCTCTGCCCACGGACAGGAATGAGTACCTGATGACTTGGGTGAGTGTTTATTCAATATATTTTCTATTTAGAACTACTGTTAGTAGTTGAATTTCATTTAAAGATTTTTTTTCGTTTTTATATAGGTTGGCTACGGACCGTTTTGCAATTTGGACCAGAAAGACACGGCTGCCGTTGTGTCCTGTCTAACGTCGATTAGCGTAATTTTATCTATTTTTTCTTTACTTTCTACTTACAGTAAAGTAGTTTGTTCATTATTATTGTTTCTTGTTCTAATGCTGAAATTCTAGCACCCATTCATTGCCAATGCCAACATTTGCGGAGCCGTTAAGCACGGATTTTATTGCGTCAGACAATTTGAAAGGCACGGCTCAGTTCGAGACCTACTGCACAAGGTGGGCCTTAAAAAGATTGTTAACCTGTTACACTTCACGTTTACACTTTAAAGTTCTAATGTACATACTGGTTTAATTTTTATAGGCAAAGCCAAAGTTGGACTGTCTAAAGAAGTACGGCCGACAAAAAGGAGCTTCGTCTTCTAGCGGCGGTCTCAGTGTGCCGCAGATCCAGTCGTTTGGTCGGCAGATTCTTGAAGCACTCAAGTTTATGCACTCAAAGGGCTTCGCCTACGGTGAGTTATCGATTATGGGCTACGTCACGTGTTCTTAGGTAGTGTACTTTTAAGGTCATGTGTCTTCTGAGTAGTTAGGGAGTCACGTGTCCTCAGAGTCAGGGAGTCACGTGTCCTCAGAGTCAGTAGGGAGTCACGTGTCCTCAGAGTCAGTAGGGAGTCACGTGTCCTCAGGGTCAGTAGGGAGTCACGTGTCCTCAGGGTCAGTAGAGAGTCACGTGTCTTCAGAGTCAGTAGGGAGTCACGTGTCTTCAGGGTCAGTAGGGAGTCACGTGTCTTCAGGGTCAGTAGGGAGTCACGAGTCCTCAGGGTCAGTAGGGGGTCACGTGTCCTTTGTTAGTGTACTTTTAAAATCATGTGTCTTCTGAGTAGTTAGGGGGTCACGTTTCCTCAGAGTCAATAGGAGTCACGTGTCCTTAGGGTCAGTAGGGGGTCACCTGTCCTCAGAGTCCTCACGTGTCCTCAAGGTCAGTAGGGAGTCACGTGTCCAATGCTTAAACAAGTCATGTAAAATCCAATGCTCAAACTGCTTTACCCAGGACATCTCCACCTTGGAAACGTGCTTGTATCTGAGAACGGCTGCAAGCTGACAGACCTTGAGAACGGTCTGCTAGGCCTGAGCTGCTCGCTTCGTCAACGAGTTCTGTCGTTGAAACGTCTGAAATCTTTTGAAGAAATTGACGTTTATTCGTTCGGCCACTGCCTGTACGAAATGGCCACTGGTCAGGTGTTAACTTCGTCCTATGTGGACACGCACTCGCTGACCTGCTCCACTGATCTGAGTGAGTTGTTGAGTTTTAAGGTTGTTGTTTTTATCATTTTAATTTGTTTTCTTTTCAATTATTTATCCAATTCCAGAGAATATTATTCAATCGATTTTAACCGAAGATGCCATTAGATCTGGGATGCCTACAGTTCCAGAACTGTTGGAAAATCCGTAAGTTAAAGATAGTGAAGGTCACTGCCTAATCCAGGGGTTGGCAGACTTTTTACCTCAAGACTCAGATTAAGAATCCTGCTCTTGGCTGCGGGCCACACGAGAGTGGAAAGATGAGAGAAGATAAGAGAGAAAAGAGTAAGAGAGGAGAGGCGAGAGATGAAATGGGAGAAGAGACATGAGAGAAAGGAGGGAAAGGGAAGAAAGGAGATGGGAGAGAGGAAGGGGGTAGAAGAGGGGAGAGGGAAGAGAGAAGAGAGAGGGAAGAGTGGAGAGAGAAGAGGGGAGAGAGGTGAGTCGAGAGATGAGAGGGGAGAAGAGACACAAACATTGAGACCCGAAGGCCAGATAGAGAGGCTTCGCGGGCCGGAGTTAGCCGATCCTGGCCTAATCCTTTGGCTGGGTGGGGTATTTTTATAAAATTATTCCGATTCAGAAGCAATCGATTTGGCCCGGCGCATAACGAGGGAAAATGGAACTCCATTTTTATGGCATTATTTCAATAAGCTCAAAAATTCAACAATAGTTTTGAAAATTGAGAGTCTATGGCAGTGGTTGCTGCTGGCATCCTTCATTGTGCCGATGTCTATGGCCAAAATATCAACTTGCTTGCCTTGCAGGCAATAGTAAGGCAGGGAAGCCTCTATGGTCGCTGCGCTCCCCAGGAAGGGACACTCACCATGGAGGAAAGAATAGAATGGAGTGCTAATCTGAGCAAGTTATTTTTATCTCGATTGATCTTCGCTTTTAACATCCCTTTCCCCCCCCGTTCTTTCCTATTGGCTCGTGACTTCCATAGACAAAGTCTTTTCCGTCTCGATTTCGTTTTCGCCCCCTCTGAAAAATATGTCACACCAAAGTGCGAGCTCACGTCAAAATATGTTTTTTTCAGAGTTTTAGTTTTTTGTGTAGCTTAACTAAAATGACATGCCCTTCGCTGCCAGAATCATCAGGCATTTAATTTCACAAAAATTGATAAAAGTTTATTGTACGTTAAGTTTCTTTAAGTTTAAGTTTTAAGTTAAAGTTAAAAATTTCTGGTAGTTACTACATAAACTGAAAGCCATTAGTTTAATGTTTATTTTTCAAAAGAATTTAGTGCTGCCTTTGAATTTCTATGTATGTACGGTCATAACATAGTACGGTCACACGACGACTCTTGTATATACACTGCAAAATATAACGCATCATGTATTTTAGTAATATAACGTTTTTAGATTCAAGTGAATCTTAAAATGAATTGACCGAATGTTCAGAATCAAGCAGATTGAATTTTTGCTCAAAGCTTCGCATGCTGTATCCACTGGCATTATATTCACATATAGTCCACGATACTACTTTCAGATGGTGTTACTTTCCGAGGGGGCGAAAACGAAATCGAGACGAAAAAGATTTTGTCTATGGTAGTCACGAGCCAATAGGAAAGAACGGGGGGAAAGGGATGTTAAAAGCGAAGATCGAGCGAGATAAAAATAACTGGCTCAGATTAGCACTCCATTCTATTCTTTCCTCCATGACACTCATCCGCCCCACGCCACTCCGCTATACAAGTTTAGGGGAATGGCATAAAATATGAAATGATGCTGCTGCTTATCGATTTCTCGCTAGAGCAGTTGGTACGCGAACTTTTGTAACACCTCTCGTATTTCATAGCTTGCTAACTGGAAAAAGAATATATACACAGCCGGAGCTTCTGGGAAAATGGATCTCTGCAATTCCCCGAAAGTGGACAGCAGCAGAGTTGGGAGAAGTTGCGCTGCGATCCAAAGCACAACTACCGGATCTGCTCGCTGCATTTTTCGGAAATGTTCTTTGTAACAAACTCTTAGGACTCCAACTCCAGCCGTAAGCGCTCCGGCTTTTGCATATGCAGATGGACAAGCAAAGAAGCTGAAAAATCGACGCTTGGTTCACTTCTGATGCCGTACCCAGCATCTTTCCAAACGCGCCATCCTACTTCATCGAAACTGTTCCTGAGAAGCGACCTACCACAATGACATCTGCTCAGACTCGGCGAGAGAGTGCCATGCTAGGATGAGGCAGATAGATAGTCAAAACTATCTGAGAAATGAGCTATAGCTCTGATGTATACTCTTAGTAGATTTTGCTTTTGTTTTATGGAGTCATACAAAGTGCTATTTTTATACAGCTTGCACCAGCAATTGTCTGCTCTGTATGTAAGTTAATTTCACTCTCTTTTGCTTGATTATCACCTAAGGGTAACCAATTCAATTTTTATTTCATATGTTTGCATGGCCTGATGGGTCGTAAAGTATTTTTTCTCGCACTAAAAACGGGAGTTTTTTGAATAATACAACCTTACCTTGGAGACCTAAAGTTCTGAATGTTTTGCGTTGAATAGTGCAAGCTGCATCTTTCTATGACTTTGAGTTAAAAAGTTATCAATCAAAAAATGAAAAACGTTGCATTTTCCTATTCATTTACTGCTTTCCAATTGGGTTTTTACCCCTAAACTTGTATGCTACCCAAACTATAGTGTCCCTTCCTGGGGAGCGCAGCGACCATAGAGGCTTCTTTGAGTAAGGAAATGAAGTTCTGTGGCCAGAATGCTTAGTTGGAAACTTGGTCTTTTAACCAAAGAGGAATTGGGGATTATTTTTTTATACGGAACGCAATGACTCATAAATAAAGTGCTCAAATCCCAACTCAAGCTTCTTCGCATCCACGCCGGTTCACTATCTGGCCAAGCCACAGTGGAAGATTGCTGGCAGAGCTAAAGAGGTGCTCACCGCCTATAAGGCTGCTCAAGAGTTCCGACTGCGAGAGGACCAGCGCCAAGTGAGCCTGGTGAAACGGCGTTCGAGAGCGGCCAACCTTACTGAGGATGAAAGGCGGGCAAGAAGGACAGCGAAATTTTCTGTGAGTTCTGTTTTAAAAGCTTTGGTTTGACCAGCTCCTGCAGCTTCCAATAGAAGTTTTCTTTCTATGAATTAAAACGGTTCTCTTTATTCTTCCGTCTTGTTGCAGTCCGCAGACGGTGATGCTACTAAAGTCAACCGTAAGTGAAAAGCCGAGTACTTCAATATCGATCGGTTTGACCTAGACACCCATCCCAACTCCAATATCGATCGATTTGACCAAGACACTCACCCCACTCCAATATCGATCGATTAAACTAAACTCGATTTGACCAGGGCACCCATTCCACTCAAAAATCGGTCGATTGGACCAAGACACCCATCCCACTCCAATATTGATCGATTAGACTAAGACACCCACTCCCACTCCAATATCGATCGGTTTGACCAAGACACCCACCCCACTCCAATATCGATCGATTAAACTAAGACACCCTCTCCCACTCCAAAATCGATCGATTTGACCAGGGCACCCATTCCACTCAAGAATCGGTCGATTGGACCAAGACACCCATCCCACTCCAATATTGATCGATTAGACTAAGACACCCACTCCCACTCCGATATCGATCGGTTTGACCAAGACACCCACCCCACTCCAATATCGATCGATTAAACTAAGACACCCTCTCCCACTCCAAAATCGATCGATTTGACCAGGGCACCCATTCCACCCCAATATCAATCGATTGGACAAGACACCCATCCCACTCCAATATCGATCGGTTTGACCAAGACAAATCGTACATTTCATTAACACAGCGAGCGCGCAACAGCAGCAACAGCAGCCGCCTCCTCCTCCGCCTCCTGGTGTCCCACCGCCGCCACCACCGCCGATGCCACCCAGCGGTGACCCTGGAGCGGCTGGCGGTGGCCAGGGCCGCGGCGCGCTGCTGTCGGATATCGCCGGATTCCGCAAGGACGGCTTAAAGAAGGCCGTCACTAACGATCGCAGTCAGCCCTCTGTTTAGCCGGCAAGCTACTGCTAGTAGTGCGTTCGTAGGACTTTTTCTGTTTGAGTACAAAAAACAAGTGGCTAAGGTCTCACTGAAATAGTGCTTCGATCGAATAATTGTTAAAAATTGATTGATTGATTTATTATCTTAGTAAATCGCTTTGATTTTGTTATTTGTACACCTAACTGAAGCTCACACTTTTTAGTTAACCTTCGATGGCTTGTGATTTGTTTCCTATACCGGTACCTGATAGTGATAAGAAGCCCACTCGTTTATACGAAATGAAAATTAAGTAATTGGAATTAGTGTTAAATTTCTCTTTCTAAAATCACTTTCATGTACAGCGTGTTGTAGCTATCGATGTAAGGTAATCTCGTCATTTTTTCAATCAATTATTCCCCATGTATATTCAGTGCCAATATTCAATGGATACTTTCATTTGCAACGCATGCCAGATCTGGTACACACTCGTACAAACTATAATATAGGTATTTGAGGCAGTTGATTTGTCTCATCGAAAGAAAAATAATATTTCGCAAGGCGACTCAACTTCCGACCTTGAATCTGTAGAAGCTTCATATTTTGATTAAATAATATATAATATAAAAACGCTTTGAACGTCTATACGTACTTGATTTGGCGTATCAAAACTGCTTGCATTCAAGAGCTAGCTGTCTAACTTTTTTACTTCTACATGTACGAGTACTCCTCTATCTGAAGGGTCCGAAATACACAGTTGCCAGCCAAACCCAGCGGGGAGTGGGGTGGGTGCGCGCGATGGGTCTGAACTGCAAAGCGTAGCCAGCCAAACCCAGCGAGGAGTGGGGTGGGTGCGCGATGGGTCTGAACTGCAAAGCGTAGCCAGCCAAACCCAGCGAGGAGTGGGGTGGGTGCGCGCGATGGGTCTGAACTGCAAAGCGTAGCCAGCCAAACCCAGCGAGGAGTGGGGTGGGTGCGCGATGGGTCTGAACTGCAAAGCGTAGCCAGCCAAACCCAGCGGGAAGTGGGGTGGGTGCGCGATGGGTCTGAACTGCAAAGCGTAGCCAGCCAAACCCAGCGGGGAGTGGGGTGGGTGCGCGATGGGTCTGAACTGCAAAGCGTAGCCAGCCAAACCCAGCGGGAAGTGGGGTGGGTGCGCGCGATGGGTCTGAACTGCAAAGCGTAGCCAGCCAAACCCAGCGAGGAATGGGGTGGGTGCGCGATGGGTCTGAACTGCAAAGCGTGGCCAGCCAAACCCAGCGGGAAGTGGGGTGGGTGCGCGCGATGGGTCTGAACTGCAAAGCGTAGCCAGCCAAACCCAGCGAGGAGTGGGGTGGGTGCGCGATGGGTCTGAACTGCAAAGCGTGGCCAGCCAAACCCAGCGGGAAGTGGGGTGGGTGCGCGCGATGGGTCTGAACTGCAAAGCGTGGCCAGTCGATCAAACTGGGGAGTGGGGTGGGTGCGCTATGGGTATAAAGTGAATAATAAGGACAGGAATATTTTTATGAAATCAACATTCACTGCAATAATTAATATGGCACATGGCTCCAAACATATATTTTAATTAACTATGCTTTTAAATAGGTTACTGCTTAATTTAAGCGCATATGACAATAAGACACGTATGAAATTATTAACTTGATATACTGCATATTAGTGTGGAAATATTTTAAAAGGAATGCATAAAAGCATCGGTAGATAACAAAGGAACTCTAGATAACAGATAAAATGTAATTACAGGGTAGATTTAGCCAATGGCTAAATTTGCATTTGCACAGAAGTAGATTGCAATTTTATGATTGGTAAAGCACGTGATTATTAACTATAGATGAACAAATATTCAATACATCGACATTCACAGTGGCATTGTCATGAAAGAAGAAGGCTTTATTCTATATTAGCCAACTGATTACCTTTAAAACGTGAAAGAAGAGAGTAAGATTCTTAGCTTACGAGTAAAAAAGAAAACACAACAAAGAAGTGTAAAACACGATTTAAAACACAGACACCCCAGATCACCTATATTTATAAATACAAAACATGACTTGCAGATAAATACATATAACTATATATCGGTCGATTATAACAAGACACCCACCCCTACTTCAATATCGATCGATTTAGCCAAGACACCCATCCCACTTCAATATCGATCGGTTTAGCCAAGACACCCATCCCACTTCAATATCGATCGGTTTAGCCAAGACACCCATCCTACTTCAATATCGATCGGTTTAGCCAAGACACCCATCCCACTTCAATATCGATCGGTTTAGCCAAGACACCCATCCCACTTCAATATCGATCGGTTTAGCCAAGACACCCATCCCACTTCAATATCGATCGATTTAGCCAAGACACCCATCCCACTTCAATATCGATCGATTTAGCCAAGACACCCATCCCACTTCAATATCGATCGATTTAGCCAAGACACCCATCCCACTTCAATATCGATCGATTTAGCCAAGACACCCACCCCAACTGGGTTTTGATAAAAATATATTGATTTTATTCCAGACACCCGACCTTAACAATATTATTGATTGGGGCAAGGACAGCCACCTTCACCCCAAACTCAACCGTTAGAAAATCTTCGCTAAAGAGGTAGATTAAGAATCTTATCAATAAATATGGTTTGATGAAGGTTCATGCACAACATTAACTAATCAGTTTCAGCGGAACACGCCGGTAACTAAGGGCAGCAGGCCTTCCCTGCCAGGCACAAGCAGCATCTGTCGCAAATTCTCATCCTCCTGAATTCCTTGGCCCAGCCGGCTGCAACAAACGGCTACAGAGTCGCAGAGCAGACTGGCTCGTTTAACGTCGATCGCCGCCTCGGCCGTGTTCCGGACGCTGCCAGTACGATAGGCGAGTCTCCAACGCTTCCGATAGTTGGTGCACAGAGCGGCTAAGTCGTGCAAAACGGCCAGCGAATGCCGATACTGTCCAAGTCGAAGCCGCTTCGTCACCATGGAAACGCTTAGTGGAAAATTCGATTTCCAACTCTTCTGACAACGGCGAGGTCGACGATCGGCTAAGAAAGCGAGGCCGAACAGGCGACGCCAGCAGGGTCGGCGACATTCTTGAAGACAGGAGAGCATGCGGTCCAGCAGTAGCGACTCTGAGCGCCGAGATGAGGCAGATTCGGTTGTCGACAAAACGGCAGTCTTTGTCGCGTTGTCTTGGTCCAACTGTTTTGGGGTTGGTTGAAATTTATGCGAGATAATTAAGGCAACTGAACTTTAAATATAGGTCATGGTATTCAGAGTTAAAACAGGCAACTTCTCAGAGATTTATGGAATAGAGACAGACTCAAAGACGGGATAAACAGACTCAAAGACCGGATAAACAGACTCAAAGAGAGGATAAACAGACTCAAAGAGCGGATAAACAGACTCAAAGAGCGGATAAACAGACTCAAAGAGAGGAAAAACAGACTCAAAGAGCGGATAAACAGACTCAAAGAGCGGATAAACAGACTCAAAGAGCGGATAAACAGACTCAAAGAGCGGATAAACAGACTCAAAGAGAGGATAAACAGACTCAAAGAGCGGATAAACAGACTCAAAGAGAGAATAAACAGACTCAAAGAGAGGATAAACAGACTCAAAGAGAGGATAAACAGACTCAAAGAGCGGATAAACAGACTCAAAGAGCGGATAAACAGACTCAAAGAGAGGATAAACAGACTCAAAGAGCGGATAAACAGACTCGAAGAGAGGATAAACAGACTCAAAGAGCGTATAAACAGACTCGAAGAGTGGATAGTCAGACTTAGAGAGCGGATAAACCGACTCAAGCCTCAAGGAGCGGATAAACAGACCGAAGCCTCAAGGAGTGGATAAACAGACTACAAGCGCGGATAAACAGACTCAAACACAAATTTCACTAACCGGCAGCATCTCCCACGGGCTGACACGATCCTCGCCGACTTCATCATCCCACTGAACTCTGACGCAACGCCAGCCGCTGACTAGATTTTGTTTGTCAAACCCCAGCACTGTGCCAAGTCGGTCAGACTCCGCTTTACTATTGTTGCCATGACAACAGCGGTAACGACACTTGTCACCAACGTGCCACTGCATTTGCATAGCAGCATTATAGACAGAATGAGGCACAAGAAACTGTGGCGTAGCAAGGCTGCTAGACTCTGTAGAATTACTACCAATCAAAGGCCAGGTGACATCAATAAATTCTGGCACTGTTGATTTAGATTGAGCACAATTTTCACCGATAATTCTCAGGCGCAGCCGCATCAACCAGTCGGCTGGCTGGTCGGGTTTCCGACATTGGACGTAGCGAATGCCGCGCACTCGGACCACAGCTCGCTCGGGTCTAACAGCGTCGGGTGTTTCTTCAAAAAGTTTACTACTATAAGTAGGAGCAACGAGTTTATGCTTCTGTCGATAATTATTAAACCAGCCGGTGTGGGCGTCAGCTAAGTAAACAGCCAGATCGCCAACCTGAGGCGTGTAAGGCAATATGGAGGCTGATATAATCCATTGCCTAGGCTGGTCGATTTGGCTTGAACAGCGATTGGCTGCAGGTAAGATTTTCAATCGAGTCAATTTAACAACTGGTTTTAAATGGAGGAGTTTAGTTAAAGTGCCGGACTGATTGCATTTTTCAATGCCGTCTGATTTAGCTGGCAATTCGATTCTGGATATGGATTGGCTCTCTAGATCCAGGACAATGCGCTCAAGATTAACAAAGCTGGACAGAGCAGACTCAGCAGGTACTGAAGACGGTGAGCAATGTGTCGCGGTTTTGTTCGATTCCAGACGAAGAGCGGCCATGAGACGACGGCTGACAGAAAAGCACAGATAATTAGATTGCGCGTGTTCTTATCACAGGTAATTTATTGTAAATAAATTGTTTTTATTACTTTAATTATACCAATACAGCAATTAGTATAATTATTACTCTTTAGAGATAAGCTTGAGTTAATCTAAAGTGAACGCGAAAATACAAACTACAAAGCTAAAATGAATCGTTATAATAATTGATTACACCTGCGCTAATGAGCAGATGTGCAACCGACAGCTCAGCCACGGCTGTTCAGTCCAAGGACTGGGGGGTCGCCACACAGCCTCAATTACCCCAGCTAATGCTGGCACCCATTTTACAGCTGGGCGAACACTGAAGCAATACAGAGTTAAGTGTCTTCTTGTCTTGCTCAATGACACAAATTGTTCCAGTGGGATCAGGAATCGAACTCCCGACCTTCAAGTCGTAAGTCCGACGCTCTAACCACTAGGCTAAAAACCCTCTAGTGGGCCCCCTACTCCCTACTGATTAGCATTAGTACATACCACACATACTAAAATACCTAGATGGGCCACTCAGGCATATATACTTAGTAAAACAGCTTTCTACTTTCAGTTCAGTAGCAAAGAAGAATACATAAACTATTTCATAAAAACAAGGCAGCTGAAATGACTTTGATAAGCCTAGAAGCCCAAGCTTGCAGGCGTAAACAACTTGCTAATTGGTTCAGCAATAATGTACATTAGTCAGTCCACTGAAATGTACATGGCAGCTTTAGGCTGGAATTCCGAGAAAGGCAATAAAAATTGGGGCGGGGCGGGGGGTAGTGTGGAAAGGTGGTCGGATGGTTTAAGCTGGGGAGGGGTAAGAGCCAATAAATGAGCCTTGGCTTTAAAATACATTAAAATGCTCCTGCTCAACTTACTACTGAACTTCGTATGTGTAGACCACATACGAAGCTATGGTCTACAAAAATCTAGTCTTGTATACTACAATAAAATCGATAATAAATCAAGGCGTTGCAGAGACAGATAAGCATTATTAATAATATTACTGAGGATAATTTATTAGAATACACGTATATACAAGTCCAACAGAATATAAATATAATTTTAATTTTCAGTTCACATTTTCAAACTATTAAAACAAAAATAACACCCAAAGACGGGTGATTTGGGGATGCTAAAATATTGCTAATTGTTATTATTCATAGTCCGGAAAGAGCAAGTTGGCACAGAGAAAATGATTAAAACAAGATGAAACAATGGCCATACAATCGTAATTAGTTAATATATGGCACTGTACAAATATGACAGAAGGAAAGTCAGAAAAGACAAAAAAGGTAATTGCCAACGCTTACACTAACAATAGGAAAATGAAATAAATAAAAGCCAACTATTTATACTAGAGAGAGCCGAATTCGGACACAGCATACTACTGTTAATAAGTAGTAAGAAAAGCATTTACACTATCAAGAAAGCATAAATTACATATGCTATGAAAATAAAACCTTGCAAGTTAATGAAAATAGTTATTGGTTTCTTTACAAATTCCTGCTAGTATTCATAACTGCATTACACTTGTAATTAACAATACAAATAATAACCGTGCACATTTTGTCGGCAACAAATTTATAGATCACACAGCAAACATAAGCACAGCAGCAACTGTAGGCACATCTTAGTTCGTGTATTAGCAAATAATATTAACGGTACAGTCTAAATTGTGTCTTATTCCTTATCGACTGCCTCTCACGCCAGCAATGTACATCCCCACTGTACATTGCGTATCGATCGCCTCTAAGGCCAGCAATGTGCATTCCCAATGTACATTCCTTATCGACTGCCTCTCACGCCAGCAATGTACATCCCCACTGTACATTGCGTATCGATCGCCTCTAAGGCCAGCAATGTGCATTCCCAATGTACATTCCTTATCGACTGCCTCTCACGCCAGCAATGTACATCCCCACTGTACATTGCTTTTCGATCGCCTCTAAGGCCAGCAATGTGCATTCCCAGTGTACATTCCTTATCGACTGCCTCTCACGCCAGCAATGTACATCCCCACTGTACATTGCGTATCGATCGCCTCTAAGGCCAGCAATGTGCATTCCCAGTGTACATTCCTGATCGACTGCCTCTCTCGCCAGCAATGTACATCCCCACTGTACATTGCTTTTCGATCGCCTCTAAGGCCAGCAATGTGCATTCCCAATGTACATTCCTTATCGACTGCCTCTCACGCCAGCAATGTACATTCCCAATGGCATCGCAATTGCAATGTACAC
The DNA here is from genome assembly GCA_002269645.1 of Macrostomum lignano. Taxonomy (NCBI): domain Eukaryota; kingdom Metazoa; phylum Platyhelminthes; family Macrostomidae; genus Macrostomum; species Macrostomum lignano. Next base: position 43,294 of record NIVC01003421.1, on the reverse strand, counting down.
TCTAGAAGCGACGTACACTAAATCGATCGTCTCTAAGCTAAAGTCACCAATCTGTGACTAGTTTAATTCAAATAATAACCAAATCGATTTTGTCTTCATAATCTACGACTCACACAGCGCTAGTGAGATTGAGATATAATCAGATTTAGAATCATTAATCTTCATCAGACTTCGCAGACGAGTCGTCGTTACCTTCAGCATCAACCTCGGCAGGTGCTTCATCATCATTAGTATCGGCATTATTCTGAATCTCAGAAGCGCCTTCGTCGCTGTCATCGACATTTTCATCGTCTCCTTCTAGCATGGCTCGATAATCTGGTCGATGCCGACGCAATGGTCGACCGCTGGCAGACTGCTGCTGTTCAGGAGACTGGCGTCGTTGACGCTTCCGTCTGGCTTGTTGACTGTCCTCGTCTTCTAACTGAGCAACCGGCTGCTGCTGCTGCTGCTCATCCTCCGAGGTGTCCACCATCACAGCTCGTCGAGGTCGTTTTGGCCGAGTAGACGCCGCCACCGCCACCTGATGCCGCTGGCGTCGAAGTCGACGACGCTCTTGAAGCTGTACACGACGTCTGGTACGCGGATGATGCTTTTGGTCAACTGAGCTGTCCATGTTGGAGTTGTTTGAGTTGTCATTGTCGGTGCCGTGGTTGCAGCGGTCCCCGGCGCTGTCCATGTCGTTTTCAGCGTCGTGGTCTTCGTCCGAATCATCATCGTCGTCGTCTGATTCGCAGTAGTTCACCTGGATAGATTTTTTGATGAGCAGGTGAGTCTTACACTGGGTTTGGTTGATTAGTGAAGAGATCATGGGATTGGAAAGTTGAATTGTGGGACTGGGAAATGGGGATCATGGGATTGGGAAGTGGGATCATGGGATTGGGAAGTGGGATCATGGGATTGGGAAATGGGATCATGGGATTGGGAAGTGGGATCATGGGATTTGGAAATGGGGATCATGGGATTGGGAAGTGGGATCATGGGATTGGGAAATGGGGATCATGGGATTGGGAAATCGGATCATGGTATTGGGAAATCGGATCATGGTATTGGGAAATGGGATCATGGGATTGGGAAATTGGATCATGGGATTAGGAAATCGGATCATGGTATTGGGAAATGGGATCATGGGATTGAGAAATGGGATCATGGGATTGGGAAATCGGATCATGGGATTGGGAAATCGGATCATGGTATTGGGAAATGGGATCATGGGATTGAGAAATGGGATCATGAGATTGGGAAGTACAATTGTGCGACTGGGAATGGGAAATGGGATAGGGAAATCGGATCATGGTATTGGGAAATGGGATCATGGGATTGGGAAATGGGATCATTGGATTGGGAAATGGGATCACTGGATTGGGAAATGGGGATCATGGGATTGGGAAGTGGGATCATGGGATTGGGAAGTGGGATCATGGAATTGAGAAATGGGATCATGGGATTGAAAAATGGGATCACGGGATAGGGAAATGGGTTCATGGGATAGGGAAATGGGATCATGGGATTGGGAAGTGGGATCATGGGATTGAGAAATGGGATCACGGGATAGGGAAATGGGTTCATGGGATAGGGAAATGGGATCATGGGATTGGGAAGTGGGATCATGGGATTGGGAAGTGGGATCATGGGATTGGGAAGTGGAATCATGGGATTGGGAAGTGGGATCATGGGATTGGGAAGTGGGATCATGGGATTGAGAAATGGGATCATGGGATTGAGAAATGGGATCATGGGATTGAGAAATGGGATCATGGGACTGGGAAGTGGGATCATGGGACTTGGTAATGGGGATTATTGGACTCTTATATAGGAAATTAGACGCAGGAAAGAAAAACATAATAAAATCCCACCTGGGCAACTCGCTTCCTCAGTCCGCCGCCGCCGCTTCCCAATCCAGCCGAGGACGACGAGGAAGCCGCAGCCGATCTGCCTCGATTCGGTGCCGCAGTGGCTTTCTTTCGCAAATTCTGCTGCTGCTGTTGCTGCTGTTGCTGCTGCCGATCCCGCTGAAGATTTCGTTTGCCAACCGTCGGAGCCGCAACCGACTCAACTGACGCCTGTTTTCGTCTCCGTTCTCTAATTCTGGAGCTTCTCTGCTGCTGCTGCGGCTGCTGACGCCTGGTTGGTCTACATCTGGCACCAGATGCACCACCTGTGGAGGCGGCGGCAGCAGCGGCGCCAGCCGAGCCGTCGAGACCGCGCGCTCGCAATCGGCGCCATCGTTTCAAAGCGCCGCTCATTAGTCGTTCAAATTCCCGTTGCAGGCTCAGCGTCATCTGATAAATTCTCGAAGTTGGCACAGTATTGTAGGCCCGAGAGTTGCTAAACATTCTCTGTAGATCGCGGAAAAAATCCAACGGACTTGCGTAGCAACCGTTGCTAAGGCGTTGCCGGGCTGTGCTTAAATCTATGGGATCGGAGACCACGTCTAAATAGTCTGGATAGGCTTCCAGATCCACTGGCTGCTGGAAGGGCAGGGACTCGTCTCGCTGGGTGAGCTTGGCCAGCACCCGGTAGCACAACCGGGTCCACAGGGGCGGCCCATCCGCTGGGAGCGATGATGAAGCTTCGGGATCGGCGCCCGGCTGCTGCTCCTCCTGATGAGGCTGACCGGCGGCAACCTGAGCAGTGGAAATATTAAAGGATAAGAAATATTGGCAGGTTTGGGGCCGTCCTATCTGCCTGACCCAGCGCCAGACATAGCCAGACAGACAGACAGACAAACAGACAGACAGACAGACAGACAGACAGACAGACAGACAGACAGGCAGACAGACAGACAGGCAGACAGACACAGACAGACAGACAGACAGGCAGACAGACAGACAGGCAGACAGACAGACAGACAGCCAGACAGACAGACAGACAGACAGACAGACAGACAGACAGACAGGCAGACAGACAGACAGAAATACAGACAGACAGACAGACAGACAGACAGGCAGACAGACAGACAGGCATTTTATCAAACTGCCACTCACATCTACATCGCTAGAAATTCTCTTCCGCTTCCTGGGCACAGCCTCCGCAGCCTCATCCTCCTCGTCCTCATCAGCCGAGGCCAAATCGCCTTCGCTCTCAATCGAAGCGTCACCTTCGCTACCGTCGCCACTGCCACCCTCAGCATCCGGCGGTTCCTCTTCCTCATCGTCTTCAAACTCGCTCAAATGCAATCCGTTGCGATGCTCCTCATCAAGGCTATCCAGCATCTCTCGATGGAGCTGGCCAATATCCGAGCAGTCGGTCTTGCTAATAAACTCCAACAGCAGATCGGTGAGCAGCCGGGCTCGTCTAACAATCACGGTTTCGGCCTCATTAAAGTACTCGGCATTGTTAGCTAGAAATCGAACATCGTATTGCACAGACAATAGCCGACGATAGTACATGTTCCTTAGGCGGCTCCGGATGGTGCTCAAATCGATTGGATAGGCAATCATAAATCCATAGGTTGGATACAGTTCCAAGTCTACTGGCTTGGCGAACTCAGCGAATACGGGCAGATCGATTAGGTAGTCGAGGGCAGCGGCTAGTCTGGCACAATCGGCTGGTCGACCGTCGGGGTGAGGCCATTCGCGCGGACATGGGGTGTACTGGAGGCTGGCAAATTCCGCGGCGGTGACGGGCCGGTTCTCGGCGGCTTCCGCTTCCGAGCTGGAAATTCATTGTTGGCATTATTGTTGTTTGTACTTTTATTATTATTCGTAATATCCTAAGGTCATTGACAGAGGTCCATAAGAGGGTCATAGACGCTTATAAGTGTGTCATAGACTGACGCTCATAAGAAGTCCATAGACGGACGCTCATAAGATCATAGACAGACGCTCATAAGGTCATAGACAGACGCTCATAAGAAGGTCATAGACAGACGCTCATAAGTGGGTCATAGACAGACGCTCATAAGAGGGTCATATAGACAGACGCTCATAAGTGGGTCATAGACAGACGCTCATAAGTGGGTTATAGACAGACGCTCATAAGTGGGTCATAGACAGACGCTCATAAGTGGGTCATAGACAGACGCTCATAAGTGGGTCATATAGACAGACGCTCATAGTGGGTCATAGACAGATGCACATAAGTGGGTTATAGACAGACGCTCATAAGTGGGTCATAGACAGACGCTAATGAGTGGATTATAGACAAACGCTCATAAGCGGGTCATAGACAGACGCTCATAAGGTTATAGACAGATGCTCATAAGTGAGTCATAGACAGACGTTCATAAGAGGATCATATGGGGCCATAGAGAACTACTCACCCATCCTCTCCAACATTCAGCGGATGCAGATCCCACAGACTCAAGTTCTCCTCACTGCCATCGTTATCCCATTTAGCTCGAACGCTGAGCCAGTGAGATTCCGGGAACGCTGCATCGTGAGCCGCTATGCCCACAATGGTTCCCGACCACCAATAGTCGTCGATAATGGCCCGAAATCGATCTCCAACCTGCCAGTTCCGCTCCAACGCTCGATCGTAAGTCTGACGCAGGACCATAAAATCCAGCACGTTGTCCATGTCGTGAAAGCGTAATTGAAATTTGCCTCGAGAGCCGTCAGCGAATGCCAGGGTCATTTGTACTAAGCGAGGCGATTTTGTTAACAAAGGCTTCATACCGGACACTTTCATTTGCTCGTGTGGCGACAGGTCGGGCATTCGCAACCAGGGCAGTTCGCGGTCAACTTTGTAGGCATCGATAGCCTGATAGAAAATTTTTTGTATGATTTATGACCCATTGTTTTGCTGACGTTTCAAGTGGGAATTTATATTAATGTATTTTGTAACCGACAGTTACCTAGCAACCTTCGCCTGAATCCATGCTAAACCACTCGTTCCCTCTACCTATATCGCATCGATCTCTATCCCATTTATCTCTATAAAATCTATCTACCATCTAATCCATCTCCATCTGATCCATTTCTGTCCCATCCATCTCTATCCCATCCATCTCTATCCCATCAACCTCTATCCCATCCATCTCTATCCCATCCAACTCTATCCCATCAACCTCTATCCCATCCATCTCTATCCCATCCATCTCTATCCCATCAACCTCTATCCCATCCATCTCTATCCCATCCAACTCTATCCCATCAACCTCTATCCCATCCATCTCTATCCCATCCATCTCTATCCCATCAACCTCTATCCCATCCATCTCTATCCCATCCATCTCTATCCCATCCATCTCTATCCCATCCATCTCTATCCCATCCATCTCTATCCCATCCATCTCTATCCCATCAACCTCTATCCCATCCATCTCTATCCCATCAACCTGTATCCCATCAACCTCTATCCCATCCATCTCTATCCCATCCATCTCTATCCCATCCATCTCTATCCCATCCATCTCTATCCCATCCATCTCTATCCCATCCATCTCTATCCCATCAACCTCTATCCCATCCATCTCTATCCCATCAACCTGTATCCCATCAACCTGTATCCCATCAACCTCTATCCCATCCATCTCTATCCCATCAACCTCTATCCCATCAACCTCTATCCCATCCATCTCTATCCCATCCAACTCTATCCCATCAACCTCTATCCCATCCATCTCTATCCCATCCATCTCTATCCCATCAACCTCTATCCCATCCATCTCTATCCCATCCAACTCTATCCCATCAACCTCTATCCCATCCATCTCTATCCCATCCATCTCTATCCCATCAACCTCTATCCCATCCATCTCTATCCCATCCAACTCTATCCCATCAACCTCTATCCCATCCATCTCTATCCCATCCATCTCTATCCCATCAACCTCTATCCCATCCATCTCTATCCCATCCAACTCTATCCCATCAACCTCTATCCCATCCATCTCTATCCCATCCATCTCTATCCCATCAACCTCTATCCCATCCATCTCTATCCCATCCATCTCTATCCCATCCATCTCTATCCCATCCATCTCTATCCCATCCATCTCTATCCCATCCATCTCTATCCCATCAACCTCTATCCCATCCATCTCTATCCCATCAACCTGTATCCCATCAACCTCTATCCCATCCATCTCTATCCCATCCATCTCTATCCCATCCATCTCTATCCCATCCATCTCTATCCCATCCATCTCTATCCCATCCATCTCTATCCCATCAACCTCTATCCCATCCATCTCTATCCCATCAACCTGTATCCCATCAACCTGTATCCCATCAACCTCTATCCCATCCATCTCTATCCCATCCATCTCTATCCCATCAACCTGTATCCCATCAACCTCTATCCCATCCATCTCTATCCCATCCATCTCTATCCCATCCATCTCTATCCCATCCATCTCTATCCCATCCATCTCTATCCCATCCATCTCTATCCCATCAACCTCTATCCCATCCATCTCTATCCCATCAACCTGTATCCCATCAACCTGTATCCCATCAACCTCTATCCCATCCATCTCTATCCCATCCATCTCTATCCCATCAACCTCTATCCCATCAACCTCTATCCCATCCATCTCTATCCCATCAACCTGTATCCCATCAACCTCTATCCCATCCAACTCTATCCCAGAATTAACTATATCACCCATCTCCATTCAAACGTTTCTAGAACATTCTATGCATCTATTTTATCTTTAAATAACCCTCATCTAGCAATCATATATGCTTATATTTACCTGCTATCGACAACCTTCGACACGTAAACACATATTCTCACCTGGACGCTATCAATGTACTGCTGATGGCCCTGCCTAAAGTACACAATCTCGTCGCCAATCTGCGGCACGTAAGGACTGTGCCTGGGCAGCGTAGAGGTCAGCCATTCGGGCGGCCGGTAGTCGTCAGACAGCTTCAGTTTACGCCGACTTTGATGCTGCAGCTGCTGGTGATACTGATAGGAAGGACCGGCCATAGACGATGACGGGGCGGCGTCGGCGTCTGCTCTGACCGCGGGACGACGAGACGACGACCGAGTCGGTTTCGATGTTGTAGCCTTTGAAGTTGCCGGCATTGACGTTGCCTTGCTACTGGAACGATTGTTATTAATAGAATTGGCTAATATTGAACGCTTGGACTGCTTTGGCGGGCGGCCACGGCGTCTGGGCGAGGGCGAGTTGGCGACGACCGGCGACTGCAAACAGGGCGAGAAGGCGAGAGAGCGATTGAATCAACGATTTTTTAATTAAAATTCCAATACGCTTATGCTACTCAGAAGTAGCTTAATAGTAAATAAAACCTTTTTTGACATTTCGATTCGCTAAAAAAGCTAAGCAACTAACTGACTAACAATAACTAACTAACTGACTAACTGACTAACTGACTAAGTAACTAACTAACTGACTAACTGACTAACTGACTAAGTAACTAACTAACTAACTAACTGACTAAGTAACTAACTAACTGACTAACTGACTAACTGACTAAGTAACTAACTAACTAACTAACTGACTAAGTAACTAACTAACTGACTAACTGACTAACTGACTAAGTAACTAACTAACTAACTAACTGACTAAGTAACTAACTAACTAACTAACTAACTAACTGACTAACTGACTAACTAACTAACTAACTGACTAACTAACTAACTAACTAACTGACTAACTAACTAACTAACTAACTAACTAACTAACTAACTAACTAACTAACTAACTAACTAACTAACTAACTAACTAACTAACTAACTAACTAACTAACTAACTAACTAACTAACTAACTAACTAACTGACTGACTAACTAACTAACTAACTAACTAACTAACTAACTAACTAACTAACTAACTAACTAACTAACTAACTAACTAACTAACTAACTAACTAACTAACTAACTAACTAACTGACTAACTATCTAACTAACTAACTAACTAACTGACTAACTGACTAACTAACTAACTAACTAACTAACTGACTAACTAACTAACTAACTAACTGACTAACTAACTAACTAACTAACTAACTGACTGACTAACTAACTAACTAACTAACTAACTGACTAACTAACTGACTAACTAACTAACTAACTAACTGACTAACTATCTAACTAACTAACTAACTAACTGACTAACTGACTGACTAACTAACTAACTAACTAACTAATTAACTAACTAATTAACTAACTAACTAACTAACTAACTAACTAACTGACTAACTATCTAACTAACTAACTAACTAACTAACTAACTAACTAACTAACTGACTAACTGACTAACTATCTAACTATCTAACTGACTAACTAACTAACTAACTGACTAACTAACTAACTAACTAACTAACTAACTAACTAACTAACTAACTAACTGACTAACTATCTAACTAACTAACTAACTAACTAACTAACTAACTATAACTAACTAACTGACTAACTGACTAACTGACTAAGTAACTAACTAACTAACTAACTGACTAAGTAACTAACTAACTAACTAACTAACTAACTAACTAACTGACTAACTGACTAACTAACTAACTAACTGACTAACTAACTAACTAACTGACTAACTAACTAACTAACTGACTAACTAACTAACTAACTAACTAACTAACTAACTAACTAACTAACTAACTAACTAACTAACTAACTGACTAACTAACTAACTAACTGACTAACTAACTAACTAACTAACTAACTAACTAACTAACTAACTAACTAACTAACTGACTAACTATCTAACTAACTAACTAACTAACTAACTAACTAACTAACTAACTAACTGACTAACTGACTAACTATCTAACTAACTAACTATCTAACTAACTAACTAACTAACTAACTAACTGACTAACTATCTAACTAACTAACTAACTAACTGACTAACTGACTGACTAACTAACTAACTAACTAACTGACTAACTAACTAACTAACTAACTAACTAACTGACTAACTATCTAACTAACTAACTAACTAACTGACTAACTAACTGACTAACTAACTAACTAACTAACTGACTAACTTTCTAACTAACTAACTAACTAACTGACTAACTGACTGACTAACTAACTAACTAACTAACTAATTAACTAACTAATTAACTAACTAACTAACTAACTAACTAACTAACTATCTAACTAACTAACTAACTAACTAACTAACTAACTGACTAACTGACTAACTATCTAACTAACTAACTATCTAACTGACTAACTGACTGACTAACTAACTAACTAACTAACTAACTAACTAACTGACTAACTATCTAACTAACTAACTAACTAACTAACTAACTAACTGACTAACTATCTAACTAACTAACTAACTAACTGACTAACTGACTGACTAACTAACTAACTAACTAACTAATTAACTAACTAATTAACTAACTGACTAACTGACTGACTAACTAACTAACTAACTAACTGACTAACTAACTAACTAACTGACTGACTAACTGACTAACTGACTGACTAACTGACTAACTAACTGACTGACTAACTAACTAACTAACTAACTGACTAACTGACTAACTAACTAACTAACTGACTAACTAACTAACTAACTGACTAACTAACTAACTAACTGACTAACTAACTAACTAACTAACTAACTAACTAACTAACTAACTAACTAACTAACTAACTAACTAACTAACTGACTAACTAACTAACTAACTGACTAACTAACTAACTAACTAACTAACTAACTAACTAACTAACTAACTGACTAACTATCTAACTAACTAACTAACTAACTAACTAACTAACTAACTAACTAACTAACTAACTGACTAACTGACTAACTATCTAACTAACTAACTATCTAACTAACTAACTAACTAACTAACTGACTAACTATCTAACTAACTAACTAACTAACTGACTAACTGACTGACTAACTAACTAACTAACTAACTGACTAACTAACTAACTAACTAACTAACTAACTGACTAACTATCTAACTAACTAACTAACTAACTGACTAACTAACTGACTAACTAACTAACTAACTAACTGACTAACTATCTAACTAACTAACTAACTAACTGACTAACTGACTGACTAACTAACTAACTAACTAACTAATTAACTAACTAATTAACTAACTAACTAACTAACTAACTAACTAACTGACTAACTATCTAACTAACTAACTAACTAACTAACTAACTAACTAACTGACTAACTGACTAACTATCTAACTAACTAACTATCTAACTGACTAACTGACTGACTAACTAACTAACTAACTAACTAACTAACTAACTGACTAACTATCTAACTAACTAACTAACTAACTAACTAACTAACTGACTAACTATCTAACTAACTAACTAACTAACTGACTAACTGACTGACTAACTAACTAACTAACTAACTAATTAACTAACTAATTAACTAACTGACTAACTGACTGACTAACTAACTAACTAACTAACTGACTAACTAACTAACTAACTGACTGACTAACTGACTAACTGACTGACTAACTGACTAACTAACTGACTGACTAACTAACTAACTGACTGACTGACTAACTAACTAACTGACTGACTAACTGACTAACTGACTGACTAACTGACTGACTAACTAACTAACTAACTAACTAACTAACTAACTAACTGACTGACTAACTAACTGACTAACTAACTAACTAACTAACTAACTAACTAACTGACTGACTAACTAACTAACTAACTAACTAACTAACTGACTAACTAACTAACTAACTAACTAACTAACTAAATAACTAACTGACTGACTAACTGACTGACTAACTAGCTAACTTACTAACAAAAACTAACTAACTGACTGAGTAATTATCTAACGAACTAACTAACTAAATAGCTAGCTAATTACTTCTTGTATAACTAATCAACAAAGGAATTTAGAACGGAGAAATTTGGATACAACAACTAAGCTTCACATATTGTCACTTTTCACCAACCTTTGCCTCTCCAGCTGATTCCGATTCGTCAGAATCATCCGAATTCGAACTAGTCGTCGTCTCAGACTCTTCTTCATCATCTGAGCTGCCAGAATCGCTCGAACCATCGGACGATGAAGACTCCCTGCCTGCCTGAGATGTTGAAGCTGCAGCAGCAGCAGCCGCAGCGGCCGCGGCAGCGACTGCCGCTGGTCGACGAACTTTTCGACGTTGCACCCGTTTAGGCATGGCCATCCTGCCGGCGCCCTGCGGATGCGTGTGGGTCAGCAATTCCCGTACATTATCTACACCAAATGGGAATTCCCGTACATTATCCACACCAAATGGGAATTCCCTTACATTATCCACACCAAATGGGAATTCCCGTACATTATCCACACCAAATGGGAATTCCCGTACATTATCCACACCAAATGGGAATTCCCTTACATTATCTACACCAAATGGGAATTCCCTTACATTATCTACACCAAATGGGAATTCCCGTACATTATCCACACCAAATGGGAATTCCCTTACATTATCTACACCAAATGGGAATTCCCTTACATTATCTACACCAAATGGGAATTCCCTTACATTATCTACACCAAATGGGAATTCCCTTACATTATCTACACCAAATGGGAATTCCCTTACATTATCTACACCAAATGGGAATTCCCTTATATTATCTACACTAAATGGGAATTCCCTTACATTATCTACACCAAATGGGAATTTCCTTAGATTAGCTACATTAAATGGGAATTCCCTCATACTATCTGCAAATGGGAAATCCCTGAAAATGAAATATCCCGCAGAAAAAGGACCGCAAAGCTCACCTCATCCTCCAGCCAGTCAGAGTACTCAGACTCCGTAGTTCTATCGTCGCTGGAGTCGTCCCCAGCTGCCTCCAGCTGAGCGTACACCCTGTCAACATCTTCGCCGCTGCCGCCAGTCTCAACATCCGTGTCGTACAGAGCGCGAGCGGTTAGGCGATTGAAGGTTGCGGACTCCACCGCAGCGGGCACCGTGGACTCGACAGGGAGGGCCTGACTTAACGGCTGCTGAAATGGTGCGGTTGTATAACGGGCGTACGTTTAATGATAATTATGAAGGAAATGGAGACTATTTTAAGCAACAATTATACTACAAAGGGAATTCCCTACTCCAAACTTCATCTCTTACTAGAGTAAGATCAAAGAGATCGCATTTGTAGACTGTCTTCTTAACTACTGAGAATTACTATCTTAGTTATCTTAGTAACCCTAAATACCTGGGGAATACCAAACTGGGAGCTCTATATGTAACTAGAAACTTCTCTAATTGGGAGCTCCGTTTGTATCTATAGGAATTCCTTCACTAAGAGCTTCCTATGTAACTGAGGTTATTTTCAAAGTGGGTACTCCCTAAGTAACTAGGGGAATTTCCCACACTGGGAGCTCCCTAAGTAACTAGGGGAATTCCCACACTGGGAGCTCCCTAAGTAACTAGGGGAATTCCCACACTAGGAGCTCCCTAAGTAACTAGGGTAATTCCCAAACTCGGAGCTCCCTAAGTAACTAGGGGAATTCCCACACTGGGAGCTTCCTAAGTAACTAGGGAATTCCCACACTGGGAGCTTCCTAAGTAACTAGGGGAATTCCCACACTGGGAGCTTCCTAAGTAACTAGGGGAATTCCCACACTGGGAGCTCCCTAAGTAACTAGGGGAATTCCCACACTGGGAGCTTCCTAAGTAACTAGGGGAATTCCCATACTGGGAGCTTTCTAAGTTAGGGGAATTCCCACACTGGGAGCTCCCTAAGTAACTAGGGAAATTCCCAAACTCGGAGCTCCCTAAGTTAGGGGAATTCCCACACTGGGAGCTTCCTAAGTAACTAGGGAAATTCCCAAACTGGGAGCTCCCTATGGAAGGTATTGAAGAGATCTACATGATAAAACAACTCGGACAGTTCCTCAATTAATAAGGCACCAACCTGCTGTTGCGACATCAGCTGCTGCTGCTGTTGCGACTCTCTGTGAGACATCGACTGTTGATCAGCTGCTGACGCCGCCGCCGCCGCCGATCCAGCTGACGTGGACGACAACGAATGACCGACAATAGTCGACGATTGACTCGAAGAGCCTGCAGTCCCGCTATGAAGGGCTGGTAGCTGAGCATCATGCTGATGCTGCTGCTGTCGAGAAGCTCTCGCCAACATCGGCGCCTGAGAGTCGGCCGGCTTCAACCGGCATTCGATGCAGAATTGTCGAACTTCCCGATCCCCGGCAGCCAGACGACGTGCTGTGGACTGCTCGAGCTGGGAGCCGGTCAGTGGCGGCACAAGTCGCCGGGTCTGCCACACGGAGGTTTGCAGGTAGGCTCGGGGCGGACCGAACACCCGATCTCGGGCGGCAATAGACTCCGCAATCGAGTCATCGATGACTCTCATGTCGCCAGCCTCGTCCGTCCGGCTGTAGGGGATCAGCTCCTGCAGGGGGAGCGACTCGCGACCCGGCACCTGTGCCAGATTTGGTGATGATTGATGCGTTGTCCTCTCACAGAAATCTCACCCCAGTCCACAGAAATCTCACCCCAGTCCACAGAAATCTCACCCCAGTCCACAGAAATCTCACCCCTCCTACAAAAGTCTCACCCCTTTTCACAAAAATCTCACCCCCTCCCACAGAAATCTTACACCTGTCACAAATCTTACAATTTTCACAGAAATCTCACCCCTTTCACAGAAATCTCACACTTATTAACACAAATCTCACTCTTTCACAAGCAAACATGGAAATCTCACTCTTTAACAAGCACACACGGAAATCTCACTCTTTCACAAGCAAACATGGAAATCTCACTCTTTCACAAGCACACAGGGAAATCTCTTTCTTACACACACGGAAATCTCACTCTTATACACGGAAATCTCACCCTTACACACACGGAAATCTCACTCTTATACACGGAAATCTCACCCTTACACACACGGAAATCTCACTCTTACACACGGAAATCTCACTCTTACACACGGAAATCTCACTCTTTCACAAGCACACCCGGAAATCTCACCCTTCTCTGCACATCAGCAGGATAAGGCTGCATCAGTGCATCAACCAGATAAGGAGGCGGCATCAAATGCGGCTGCCGTTGCGTTGCCTCGTCCAGCGGCCATCCGTTAGCGTCCAGCGCCGGCGGGGCGAAGAAGTCCGTGTGAAAGAACTGCTCGTCCAGCGCGTGAGCATCGATTTCGTCATCAGAGGCTAAGCCGAACAACAGCAGATGTCCGATCGCGTCCACAACCGCCAGGGAGTCGCCGTCGGGACTGAATTTGGCTTCAAATAGGCTGACAGGCTGGCGAGTGTTGCTTGCCTGCGGTATTCGAGAAATAAGCCATGCTTTGTAATTTTAACACTACTAATAGTAGGCTATAAAGTTTAAATTCAAAGCTAGAGTCTTGTGTAAATTTCACCACAGGTTAAAAACTAAATAAAGGAATTATTAAGATTTATAAGGACTCAAAGAAGGACTTTATTATTCTGAATTATTCTGATTGTCCAAGAATTCAGGGGGAATTATTCAGATTGCTAATGATTGCATAGGGAATTATTCATATGATTCTAAGTGGAATTATTTAGATGCTTATGGGGGGAATTATTCAGATGATTGAGGGGAACTATTTAGATTATTCTAAGGGGAATTATTCAGATGATTCTAAGGGGAATTATTCAGATGATTCTAAGGGGAATTATTCAGATTATTCTAAGGGGAATTATTCAGATGATTCTAAGGGGAATTATTCAGATGATTCTAAGTGGAATTATTTAGATGCTTATGAGAGGAATTATTCAGATGATTGAGGGGAACTATTTAGATTATTCTAAGGGGAATGATTCAGATGATTCTTAGGGGGAATTATTCAGATGGTTCTTAGGGGGGAGGAATTATTTAGATGGTTCTTGGGGAATTATTCAAATGATTCTAAGGGGAATTATTCAGGTGGTTCTTAGGGGGAAATTATTCAGATGATTCTGAGGGGGGGATAAATCAGATGATTCTGGGGCATTATTCTAATGATTCTAAAGGGGGAATTATTTAAATGACTTTGATGATAATTATTTAGACATACAAAAGCATCTAGAAAAAGCAAAATAACCTGGTTGAAATGCCGGAACGCCGAACTAGACGACTGCAAATCTCGCACAGCAATTTTGCCATCGTAGCCGGCCGTGAGGAACAGCCGCGGGTTCGACGGGTGGCAATCCACAACGAATACGTCGTCGCGGTGGTCGCGAAATACGGCTAATAAATGACCGCGCCGGCTGTCCCAGCAGTGCACCAGGTGATTCGAATGGGTAGTAACTATGCACCTGGAGCCGATATGTATCGAAACAATTATTTAGAATAAAGATAAAACAGACTAACTACTAAACTAATACGTTATACAAGCGTATGCATTGTAAAGACAAAAGCTTATCAAACGATATGTATCGAAAAATGTATTAAGAAATTTTTATTAATTTAAATGACATTATGCATCCGATGGCGCTCTTGACTAGATAGTCCGATATGTATCGAAAGAACACTTTACAAAGCGTATAATTTATTATTAAACGAATCCTTTTCACTGATAATAACAATCAAAACCATACTTTTCAAAACGCGAAAAACAAAATTATATACCCTAATTTCTGGGAACAGAAACCTGACTCATACAACTTTAGAAAAGACAATTTAAAGAGCCTTATTCACAAACTAGTATGCATCCGATATGTATCGAAACAACACTTACACAAATTATCTCATTTATTATTAAACAAAGCTCTTTTAATTTTAATGCATCAAAACAATGCAAAATTAAATCAACGATATGTATCGAAATAATGTTTTACAAAACTAAAATTTTATATATGCTAACTTTTAGGTTCTAAAACTAACCTAGTAACTACATGTTACTTTCAAATGACAATTTGAGAGCCTAATTCGTAGAATGACACAACCGATATGTATCGAAAGAATACTTTACAAAGGCAAAAAAGTCACTAACCTATCGTCAGCTGTCCAACTAACGCCTCTAGCTTGTTGACTTGGCCCGGGCGGGCACAGCACCAGAGAGCGCCACAGCTGTCTAGAGTAGCTCCACACTCGGCATGTTCCATCTGTACTGCAGCTGGCAAATCTGCCATCCCAGTGACTATAGGCGACGCTATCAACGCTACCCTTGTGACCCTCGAGTTCGCCGATTTTCTCCGGCATTCCAGGCTGGAAGCTGTACACCCGGATGGCGTGATCGGAGCAACCGCCGACAAAGAAGCCGCCGCCGGCGCTGAAGCAGCTGGCCATCATGCAGCAGCCGGGCCTGGATCGTTCAATAAACTTGACAGGCCGTTCTTCAAACTCCAAGCTGGCTGGATCGTAGGACCAGAAGCAGACGCAGCCGTCCTTAGCTGTCGATGCCAGCCATCGTTTCGAACCCCGGACCGACGGGGAAAAAGCCACAGAGATGATAGCCGAAGTGTGCAAGCTCAGCACCGCAATTGGAGCGCAATTATCTAAACGCCAAACCATGACGCGCTTATCGCATGCACCGGAAGCTAATAGGCGATTATCGTGCGATATGGTCAGATCGCAGATTTCATTGCGATGCCCGCGCAGAGTGGCTAATAGGCGCAACGAACGGCAGCACCACACTTTAATTAGGGAATCGTCTGCGCCCTGCAATTAATTTTTCAAAAATCTTTAATGATTTTTCTTTTAAAAAGCTATGCATAATACTTTCAAAATTATAGGAAATTTTTTTGAAAACATTGATAGTTTAAAAAAATTATAAGCCTCAAAAAGAATTAAATTCTAAAAATCCTGTTCCCGATATGTATCGAAACGACACTTTAGTAAGGGAAACATGATTATGTTTATGACATTATTTTTTTATTAAGGAGAACCTGTACCACCTCTATTATTTCATTGCCGATATGTATCGAAATGATACTTAAATTAGGTAAAATCCTATTCTAAAATCTATACTGATTTTAATTAACTTTCTTTACTAAATAATTAAGATTGTAGCAAGCAAAAAATTTTGCTACTTACAGTAATAACAAATCGAGACGTTCTATCGAACACAACGCAGTAGACTGAATTGCCGTGACCAACGATACGTTTGCGAAACTTCAATCGTTTGTAGATGGCGCTCTCCAGCTGGTTGCGATGCCGCGGATCGTAGGCGCTTTGTAGAACGCAGTTGGCTAAAAAAATCAAGCATAAGCGGTACAGACTACTTTCATACAAAATGAGGATACAATTTACTTTAAAATGTGCAACACACTATTTTCATGAGTGAAAAAGTAGCGATTAAGACATTTTGCTTTTTTACGCACTACCTTTATTACACCTGGTCCAAATGAGCTAGATGTGCAACCGACAGCTCAGCCGCTGCCCGCAGCTATTGCGCGGCGCCTCTGAAGGCTGCGTACGGCTGCTCAGTCCAAGGACTGGGGGAGGGGGTCGCTACACACAGCCTCAATTACCCCAGCTAATGCTGAACTGAAGCAATGCAGAGTTAAGTGTCTTGCTCCAGTGGGATCGGGAATCGAACCTCCGACCTTCAAGTTGCGAGTCCGACGCTCTAACCACTGGGCTACAACCCCCTATACGCGCTACAGACTACTTTAAATGGTGGAGTTAGTAGAGGTGATAGCATTTGATAGCAGGAAAATTTGCAATATTTGCAATCAACTTACGAACGCTCCGCTTGGATCGAACACAATTCACTGGCAATCGAAAGCCGCGCTTATGCACTGGAAAGCTCTGACTAAGCGTCAGATAAATACTGCCGTGATCTGTAAATTTAATATCGAAGCTTTTTTTAATAAACTGCTAGGTAACTACTAGGTTTGCTACATTGAACTAAACAGGACATGCAACTAACAAGAGACAGTATAGCAATGGCACTATTGTGTAGAAGTACCAGCAGCGAGTAGGGATGACACACTATGCAGATGTTTAGAGGATTTATGCAAGCGTATATACAAAACTAAAAAGAAAATACTAATTCTCAAGCACAATGACCAAATATTAGTGCCGAAACATCCAAACAAAAATATTGCTATATGATTAATTCTATGCATTCTAACAACTAAAAGAAAAAAGCAAATTAACATAGATAAATACTTCTATAGGGGAGTTATGCTACAACTTGCCTTGCAAAGACACGCCAGTGGCTCCTGCAATTGCAAGCGTCGAATAAATTTGATTCGATATGAATAGATTAGGATCCATATGAGATGAGATTTAGGTAGATTTAGATTAGGATCCATATGAGATGAGATTTGGGTAGATTAGGATCTATACTATGAGATTAGATTTGGATTTATTAGGATCTATATGAGATTAGCTTTGGGTAGATTAGGATCCATATGAGATTAGATTTGGATAGATTAGGATTTATATTAGATTAGATTTGGGTAAATTAGGATCTATACTATGAGATTTGATTTGGATAGATTAGGATCTATATGAGATTAGATTTGGATAGATTAGGATCTATACTATGAGATTAGATTTGGATATATTAGAATCTACATGAGATTACATTTGGATAGATTAGGATCTATATGAGATTAGCTTTGGGTAAATTAGGATCTATACTATGAGATTAGATTTGGATAGATTAGGATCTATATGAGATTAGATTTAGATAGATTAGGATCTATATTAGATTAGATTTGGATATATTAGAATCTATATGAGATTACATTTGGATAGATTAGGATCTATATTAGATTAGATTTGGGTAAATTAGGATCTATACTATGAGATTAGATTTGGATGGATTAGGATCCATATGAGATTACATTTGGATAGATTAGGATCTATACTATGAGATTAGATTTGGATAGATTAGGATCCATATGAGATTACATTTGGATAGATTAGGATCTATGCTATGAGATTAGATTTGGATAGATTAGGATCCATATGAGATTACATTTGGATAGATTAGGATCTATATGAGATTAGATTTGGGTATATTAGGATCTGGCTCCCTGGAAAGTAACTAGGCAACTCCAGCCAGTTTATCAGCAAAAAATCTAAGCCAAAAGCACTGCCTTAACACTCACCGACAGGCGACCGCAGCAGGGACTGCACAGCTGACCCCAGAAGGCTGGAACAGGCGCCCCCTGTTAGCGCCCGACTGCTGGCATCGGGCGCTGAAGCGCCAGACGGATAAGCGCGCTCTAGCAGGGGGCCCATAGCTGAGCACACTTCGACCAGATGACTGCCGGTCACGTGAGGATGGAAGCGATCCTGAGAACGATTGGTGAGTAAAAATACAAAAATATATATTGACCTTCCTTGGAATTTAATATAATCCATAATTATCGCATGGGATAGCAACAAAAAGTACCACATCCTAGGATACCATCAAAAAACTTATGCATGAAAAGTTAACACACAAATCACAAATCCCAATCATGGGATGACAGCATGGAAATCCCAATCATGGGATGACAGCACGGAAATCCCAATCATGGGATGACAGCATGGAAATCCCAATCATGGGATGACAGCATGGAAATCCCAATCATGGAATAACAGCATGGAAATCCCAATCATGGGATGACAGCATGGAAATCCCAATCATGGGATGACAGCATAAAAATCCCAATCATGGGATGACAGCATGGAAATCCCAATCATGGGATGACAGCATAAAAATCCCAATCATGGGATGACAGCATGGAAATCCCAATCATGGGATGACAGCATGGAAATCCCAATCATAGGATGACAGCATGGAAATCCCAATCATGGGATGACAGCATGGAAATCCCAATCATGGGATGACAGCATGGAAATCCCAATCGTGAGATGTTAATTCAAAATTCAAAATTGAATATTGAGGAGCAACTTACAAATTCTTCAAAACTTCGAACATGATTACGTCCAGTCCAATCCTTGCGCGGAGGCAGAAGCTATAAAAAACAAGTTTACCAAAATTTTAAATAAATAGAATTTTATTAATACTAACTAATTTAATCTGAATTACCAACCTGATTTGTTTCGCAAAGAGCTTTTAGTTGCTGAAAAAATAAAGAAAGTACATTTTTATATCAATTGTATGCAAGAAACACATTTGAAAAATTAGAAATTAAAACAATAACAATTATAATAACAAGATCTAGTACTTACAGTAGCAACCTCTGCACATGGTCCAGTCTCAAGAAACTTTATAATCAAGTAGTAGAGCTCTAAAATTAAAGAAATGTCTATTAAGATTTTGTTTTATAAAAATAGCCTACATTAAACATGTTAAATTTTTAAGTTGAAGGCATAGGTAAGGTTTTTGTGATACTGTGTTATGATATTTCAACTGTAATGTTGCCACCTTGAATGTGGACTCTGAATTCAAAATGGGCATTTGTTGAAGTATCTATAATCCATTAATTAGTGAATTCATTTATGAAAATTTTTTATCAATTGTTATGTCTCAGTAATCCACAAGCATGAAGTCTATATGCTTTGTAAATTCTATAGATGAGAAAGACTTATCATTGTAAAGAGTAGGGTAGAGACTTTAGTAATTTATTTAATTTTTAATTGTTTAACTAATGCCAACTAGCATTCTGGCTTTCAATTTGGCAACTTGAATTTGGACCCAATTTGTCAAACAATACTACAAATCTATTATTTAAAAAAACCTAGATACCAACCAACCCAATTTAAAAGTATAGTCTAAAATGCTTAATGCATGGATAGATCCAAGGAGAGGGCCCAAGGGGGGGGCTATAGTGCCATGCCCAAAAAAAATTGGGCTATACCTTTTTACCCTATAACCATGCAAGGTCTGTTTCCTAATATTGGGTTACAGTCGCTTAGAACAACTTGCCCCAACCCTCGAAATTTTCTAGGTCTGCCTTTGACTTAGTTGGATATTTTTTACTGCAAACTGCAAGCATATGGGGGAAGGAAATAGGTGTCCAATGTAGGTCATAGGAAAAAAGGTCATCTAATATAGTTTAGACCTATGCTATAAACAGACTCCTAGTTTAAAAGATTTTCTAAATATAAAAAAACATGTAACAATTCTATAAAGTATATAGAGTGTAGGAAAGTTATTTTAGAACTAGGTATATTTTAAAAAGTTGTCTAAGGAAAAGTTGCATTAGACTGCAATAGATTCATCTTGTTTCTAGTGAAAAAACCTAGGAAAAATATGACTGAATTATTTACTTAACAAAAGTTATATTTTAAGTAATAAAAGAAAGAATTAATTTGATTTGCTTATTAGTTGCTATTTAGACTTATTAAAATCTAAATGATTCACTTTATTTCAAACTTAAAAATATTGCATAAAAAGTTAGACAAGAGTTAGACAAGATTTCAATCTTAATTGTCAATATCTTATGACTTTTTTTATCTTAATCTCAGTTTTGAGATCTAAAAAATAAAGATTTGATAATATTTCACTACTTGTGACTATGATATTATGCTGTTATAGTAATCTTTTAGTTTGTTTCCTGATATTTTTTCAAGTTATAATCAGTGTTGCAATATAGTGCCATGGTAGAAAATGGTGTTTATGGCCAAAAGGAATAGAAAATGGTATCAGAAAATGCTCTAGCCTCTAGCTCTTATCTTCTACTACTCTATAAACCACTCTATATATCACTACTTTTGTTCCCTATTGGAATAAGTTGACAAAACGCGGACAACCGTTTGTCGCATTTTTGGATTCTCCTGGTGTCGCGTCGCGCGACAGTGGTGTCAAGTGGTGTGTCGCGTCGCGCGACACTGTGGAAACTTGGTGTCATCATGCGTTGTGTCGCGCGACACAACACAATGAGACGTGAAAGTGTGGCAACTTGGCGGCTGGTGTCGTCATGTGTCGCATTGCGGCCTAGATCTGCAGCCAAAACCTTGCAAACTGTTTCATTGTAATAATATGTTCACGGTTGTTTCTCGGTATTTAAATGTTTCAAACATGTTTGATAAAAACTAATTCTTAAATTGTTCTTTTTTATTTTGACGGTAAAATAACTAATACTTCAAATATAATTTTTAGAAATGTTACTTGTTAGTTACAATGCATGCGCTGTTTTTCTAACTGTTGTACCTTTGTTGTTTTACTGTTTATTGTTTTTAAATTTCATTTCTTTTTCCGCGAAATTGAAAGGAATACTCTCGTCCCTCACTCCATGGTCTTGGTGTCAGGAGTGCCGTCTGTCTGAACGGCAGAACAAGAATTGTCAATTGCAACGTGGCTGCTGTGGCATCCTTCCCCCCCCCCCCCCGGTCATTCGGTCAACAGACATCGGTGTTGTGTCGCGCATTGCCGCCCCCCAGTCAACAAAATTTGGTGTCGCGTCGCACTTTTGAGGGCACAATTTTGGCACCCGTGTCGCGCGTCCGCGGGTTTTTGAAACTTATTCCATTAGGGCTTTTGTTGCATTATCTATTGCTTTATCTACTATTCTCGCTATTGCTCTATTTAATTTTCTATTAACTATTCTATCCAGTGCCCAGAGCCAGAGGTATTATATTGTGGTACCAATTCAAACTTGAAAATAAAATTGCAAAACAAACTAGAGACAAGCTTACCAATGTTATCATACTTACATTTGACATACATCAAGTTATTAACAAGCTCAAATATTAAATAATTATTGTTATCTTTCTATTATCATCATTGTATACATTTAACAAGTGATAATATTAATTTTAATAAATAAAAATGTAAATAAATAGGCCAAGTAGATGCAAGTTAGGCTTAATCTTGAATATCAATTATCATACATGCCCAACACATATCCAATCCATCCAAATAAAATGGGTAAAATGGCCACTGGCCAAGGTAAGTTGCAAAATCAAAAATGAAAAAATGAAAAATTGGAAGAAAGGAAGAGGAAAAGAAAGGGAAAAGAAAGGAAGGAGAAAAAAGAGAAGAGAAAGAGAAAGAGAAAAAAGAGAAAAAGGCAAGAAAAGTCATGCGAAGTAAAAATTAAGTAGCAATCAGGGGAACTAAATTGCAATTGTAAGAAATTAAGTTGCAAATCTGGACAAAACTAAGTTGCACTAGATGGGTGAAATTTTAGGTTGGGCATATATGTCAATTATCTTAAAGTTAAAAGTACAGGCCTAGATCTCAAGTCTAAAAAAATCTTTAAAAATTTGATAGGGGCCTATCATTATTGGAATAAATAAATTAGGCCTATGTAGAAAACCTGTGGACATGCAACATTAGGTCTAAAATTGTAGCTCAAAAATGAGACATGGGTAATTCCACAAGATGACGGTTGTTGGGTTGGAGCAAATAATAATCAGTAATCATACAAAAGACAAACTAAATTGAGACTTTGTGAGTTCTATATTTATGGGCGTGACCTCTAGATTGAGATGAGATACATTTTAAAGTCATTTGTCTTACTGTGTTGATTTAGCAGAGAGAAACTTTTGATGACGATTGTTTTTGGTGAAAGTTTATATATCCAACTTTATAACTTAAGTTTAAGATTCCTGCGAATCAGGCAAGTTTTTGTCTCAATTGATCATTAATTGTAGTAAACAATAGCTAGATGAATGGTTACAAACAATTATTACATTTTAGTAGATAACTTTAACTGTGTTGCACATTTTTTCTTAAATGACGGTCATTGACTAACGGTCGTTTGTTTCAAAAAAACGACCTTCAGTTTTAAAAAGTGTATTAGGATTCTCTATTTTTAGATACAATCTTGGTTAAAAGATTGTTTATAATCCATAGTTGTTCATATAAAAACTATAACTTGCTTGTCTAACCATAAAATTTATTATACCTGTTTCACATTTCAGATCAAATGTACTTATGCACCTTCAACAAAAACATCACTTCATGATTAAACGACTCAACATATGATCATAAAGATGGACAGTCCTAATCTATTCAAGAATTCAAAGAATAGAATATAACAATTAACAAAACCAAAGGCAAATACAGATTATTTGTTAGGCAATAAGCAGTAGCACCAATGGATAGTAAAAACTTGAGTCTAGTTAGACTACTTATGCTGAAGATTGGGGCATGTGTTAAGGTGCATTGCAAACTAAAGTGGAGAGTTCTAGGTGCATGGTTAGTAATTGGAACAACCTTTTTAATAGTGCAGGTTAAAAATGATTTTAAGGTATCAAACAAGTAATTGACAGTATACATTTTTAATAAAAGACTTGAATTCCACTATATTTTTCTTTACAATCAAAACTGTAAAAACTTTGAAAGAGAAGTTGAATAAGTAATTCACATTTAAAAAAGACATGATTTTAGAATATCAGTAAATTCAGTTTTTTTGTATAAAATTTAGGAATAAATGATAGTAATTCAGGTTTTATGAAGATCAACAGATTTCAGAATACCAGAAAATGATGGTCGTTAGGTAACTTTGCAGGGTTTTTTTAGCATGTTACACTTATCATAAACTAACAAAAATGACTATAAACTTAAATATAGGCTCAGAAAATATTTTAGCAAAAAATTATCAACTTATAAACCTCTTGAAAATTAGTACAACAACTTTTTGTAAAAAAATGATGGTCATTTTTAACACTTAAAAAAGGGAAGTCAAACTTTTTAAAATAAAAAATTATGATAGATAGAACTATATTAAATCATAAAACTTTATAATTTTAGTCTTTAGATATAAGAAAGAAAGATTTTTATTATTTATGCACTTGATGCATTATGTTTATTAACTTTTTTTCTTATTGAAAACTAGATTAAACTTTTTATAATGTCCCGCGGGACATTTAAAATCTTGCAAGGGTACCATGATCAAAACAAAATATATATACCTAGAGGTAGATAAATGTGTATGAAACTACATAAAAATGAAACTATACATAATTATATGCAAAATGAAATATTCACATTTGCAAATAATTTTTAAAAATATTTCTATACCTTTGATGACCCTATCATGGAATAACCCACATGACAAAAAACATTAATTTTTGCACTGAATATAGGCCATACTCCGGAAGGTGACTGGTACACCGGAGTTTTCCGGCGTACCAAATGAGTTTTCCGAAAAATTGGCGTACCACCATTGGCATACCACCGATTCGAAAAAGCATTTGGGCAATTCCATATAATTATGGTCGTAACATGACAGGCTATTTTTACTTATAAAATGAAATCTAATAATAGAATACACTAAACCAATATTTTAAATGAAAGATTTTTTTGTCAAGAATATTTTTATAGAGTTTCATGTAGATATCATCATTAATATAGATGCTATTAAACCTTGAATGGCACTTCTGGTCGTAACGACAGGATTTTTGACAGATAGAAACTAAAAGGTAAAAGTCTTATAACATTTTTCATTTTTGATATTTTGCAATAAATTTTTTAAAATTCGACTAAGAACATCTTCAGAAATCATACTCTTTTTGTAGAATATATAAACTCAAAAAGGCAACAAAGATACAAAAGAAAAGGCAGCCTTATGGTCGTAACATTCTGGTCGTAACATATTTTGTTCTGTCAATTCAGTAACTTAGAGGTACCAATATATTAAAGTCATTAAACATATAATTGATTATTTGTTCATCAATACTTTTATCTGATGATGCAAGTACTATACTTTTATCTATAGTTTGTTTCAACCTTCCAAAGCTTTCTATTTGTTTTTAAAGGTTCACAAACTTAATGATGTCTTTTGCTTAAAAAACTGTCCAAATTTTTACAAAAATTACTTTTTGCCACTTGATAACATACTAATCTAACATTTTATCATTCATTTATTCTTAGATTGTAGATGTTACACATAAAAAACATTTGGTAAAAAAATTGGCTAATCAGGCAGTGGCAAGCAAAAATATTGACTTTTTTCTATTTTCCAAATATGTCCATCTTATATGGAATGAGCCATTTGGCGTACCAACTTTGGCGTACCACCAAGCTGAAGTTGAATTGGCGTACCACTTTTAGCGTACCATTGGCACCACCAGGCAAAAAAATTGTTGCCAGAGTAAAAACTTTTTGTAATTTTGCGTAAATTATGACATATACAAGATACGACTACATCACACGACAATGTATTTTACGTAAAAAATTGCATATATTTTTTCCTGCATTGTATAACTTGATTAATCATTTTATTTTAATAAAATAATTTAGCCTAGTATTATTGGTAAATAAATTTCTGAGCGCTGATTATATCTGTTATTTTTTAATAATTGTTAAAGTTTGTCCGCCATATTTTTACCGTTTTCAAAGTCGAAACCATTTTCAAAGGGACCCCCACGTCTTTCTTTTGGCGTACCACTGGCGTACCACTTGGGAATCCTCCTTTTTCCTTCCGGCGTACCACATTACACCATCCGGACTATGGAATATAGGCATAGTACTAATTAGATGATGAGGCATTTAGCCTTGATAAGAGTCATAGATATTCCTGCCATTTACCAAAAACTATACCAAACATGCATACTTGCTAGATGCCAGTGTTTGAGGATTATAATCTAAAAATTTTAATAACATTTTAGAATAATACTAGTCAATTTTTAGTGATATCAAATCTAAACTTTGAATTTATAATATCTTTAAAATGTTAAATTTGCTAAAATTCTAGCAAGGAAACCATTTAGAAAAATAAAAACCTTTACTTGTCTTTCTTCATTCAAAACCAACTGCAATTTTTGTAACTGACCAATTTTAATCTAAAAGAATGCATTAAACTTTAATACCAGGACAAATTGTCAAATATTAGCAATAACAAAACACTTTTAGTTTTTGGGTTTACCTTGTCTGAGCTGTTCATTATGGCGATCTTCATCTTGCTGTCGACTTGAATCAATAATTTTGTCTCTGTTGTCAGCGTCTGTGCCTACATTTTGAACTGTTCCATCAAGTTTGGCAGTGCTCCGAGTTAATTTTGAAGTAGGGCTTGAACTTGCACCAGATCCAGATGGACCAGCATCCATTAAGCTCAAAACATAAATCACTAAGTTAGCCTAAGCAAAAAATATTCCTATACTTAAAAAAGCGACAACGACTTGTGGATGAGTTTTAATAGTTTAAATATAATTACCAATTCAGCACACAAATGCTAATACCTCCGCATTATTTATTCAGCAGCAATTTTATCTTTGCATTAAATACGGAAAAATATTCAAACATTAATTTTTTTAGTAAGTTATGTTAAAACTAAGCAAGTTACTTGAGCTTGCATTGATTTAGACGTTAACTTGTTAGTTAGAACTTCAGCAGTATCGTTGTTTACGCTTGAAGGTTTGGTCTGTCTGACTGATATTTTTTAATTTTAAGGGTCGCACTCCCATCGACTTAAATTACCGCGTTTCTAGGAAAAAGACAAGAAAGAATCAGTATACCAAATTTTGCTTGCTTTGGGTTTATTTTTTATTTATTTTTATTTTAATAGCTTTAAACTGCAAAAGATGCTTTAAAATATTAAAATAGATACCTATAACGTTTTTTGCTTATACCTTGATGTTGCGATAATTATTTATTCCAAATATTGCGTGCGTTCGACGCTTTGAAAAATGGATTAAATGATCCAGGACAAGAAGCCAAAACAAGATCTATGTAGCAATGATAGATTGATGTATTATGCAGTTAATGTAAATCTTGCGGTAGCACATGCACACGCAGAGAGAGAATCGATATTTGTATGTATATACACGCGTCGTGCACTCCGGCCAGTATTTATTCAAATTCATATAGCCACATAGAGTGTGGGCTTCCCTAGCTGGGCAAATCACATGCACATGTACGTGGTAGCACATGCACACGCAGAGAGAGAATCGATCTTTGTATGTATATACACGCGTCGTGCACTCCGGCCAGAATTTATTCAAATTCATATAGCCACACACGTAGAGTGTGAGCTTCCCTAGCTGGGCAAATCAACAAATCAGTAACTGCGAACGGTAAATTGCTTAGGGAACGCTAAGGAATTATATGGCTAACTATATAGATATATTACCGTTTTGAATTAATTAGATTTTTAACAGCGCATTACATATACATGTATTTATACTATGGATATTTAGCATTTGATCAGGGAGATTTTCGGGCCTCATAGTGCAGAAGCTGGTCGTTTAACCTACTGCGTCATGCAACGTTGTAGGAATGTTAACGAAGTTGACGTTTCTTGTGTAGTCGTTTTGGAGCTAATCCGCTTGCCACCGACCCTGCAAACTGGCTCACCTAACAATTGCATGAGAACTTCTTGCAGCGGGTTTTCTGCTTCTGCTGTCGAGTCTCTTTTACACCACAGAATGCACTGATGCATGTTACATAATTAATCGAATACCTAGAAAATTCATTTACAAGTTATACTTGCTCGCTATAACATTAAATTTGCCTAAAATGTGTCAAATAGATGTGTCGGGCAGGTAGCGCTGATCCAGGACTATCAGAGAGCCTTCTCAGGAGATCCTAGACTACAGTAACTTTAATGACACTTATTCCTGCCGCTTTGCCGCCTTAATTAGACAGCACTAAAAGTGCATGCCTGTTGAATGGGTTTGTATGTTTTCAGAAACTGACTTGATTGATATTAGGTACAACGTTGTTTATCCGTCAGCGTAATAGTTGTTATAGCGACGTCCTTCAACATGAGTACGTCGAGTACGTCGAGGGTGCATGATTTCTGCGGCATTTCCAAAGGACCAGTCTACTAGGCTACTAAGAGTAATACAACGGAACACAATACTCTATGATTTTGGATTACTCAAAAAGCAGTATGGGTCCTACATGTGCACCAGGTGCAATAATGCGAATTGCAAGGAGGCAGCTAGACGATCGTCGTGGATGAAGCTGCGGCTATAGTGAAGCAGGCTGATGTTGCTCTTCTATAGCCCCAGCTGGATTATCTCGCCGATGATGGGGGCTTGTACAGCTTTCAGATAGATCAATTTTGTTGGAAAACAAGCCAAAATTGACTCTTTCAGACGCCCTGTGACGTCCAGGTGTCCATAGAACAGCTCGGCGCCCATTATAAACCATAATGAAAAGTGAGTTAAATGGTAAGGGGCAAACTAGGAATGTCAAAATGCTAAACTATCTTGAGCCAAAAACGCAGCTTCGATGGTCATAAATCATAAAAGTTCCAATGGTTAAAATAGGAAAGTTGACTGAGGATCACTTAATTCTTTTAACTATTTGGCATCAAAAGCGATAGGTAAAGGATTTTAAATCAAAGTTGGTCCAATTTCTGGATGCGAAAAAGACTCAGACTCAGTGATAATAGACCGTCATAGGAAAGTGAACTATGATCTTTAGTAGATGTTAAATATATTTATTTTGTTTCTTTCAAACTGTAAGACATATTATATATTACGTCGTGATCTAATAAAAACCGACAACAGAAAATCAATATGTTTTAGTTTAAAGTTTTGAATTGGTTCAGTATCATCAAGAGATCTGTTTTACATGCGTTTTCAGGAATCGGATATAATAGTAGTTGGTACATTAAATCTGGGATTCTATAATAAAATATCCTAGAAAGAAAAACTTTATTTTTAAGCATATATGAGACGCAGGAACTACTCAATATGCTTAGTTATCCAAAGCCATGACTTGGATAGGTTTTTAATTACTTAGTAATTAATAGATCGGCCTTAATTTTTTTTATTTTCCGTCCCTACTATTGAGTAGTTCACTGAAGAGGCGAAAATGAACTACAACACAGAAAGTACACTTGTTATTAGTTAACGATTGTCTCCAGCTACGCGACATTAAGCCAGCTGGATCATCATTCGCATGCTCTTCAGCGCAGTTTTATCCTGGGCTGCGGTGCCACCCCAGTGCATGCTTTCGTGGTGAACCACAGCAGAGTTGAAATAGATCCCATTCGGAACGGATCTGCTACAGTGATTGTACCACCAGCCCGAGTTTCCGCGCTGAGTGGCACAAAAGCTATGGCCCTCATCGTTGTCGCGGTCCATGGTAGAGAACTGCATTCCATTCAGATTAACAAGTGGGTTGCTAGTCGTGTTGGAGCTATTGCTCAGGTACGAAGTGTAGGTCATTCTGTAGTTGGTGCTGGCATCGGCCACAGAGAAGCCGGAGTGCTCGCTGACGTACAGCTCATCCGACCAGTTGACGGCCTCGACTCGTAGAAGCTTCGGTGAGCTGCCAGTTAGCTTGTGGATTGTGCGAAGACCTAAAATTACAGTTGCTTTTGTTACCGTCGTACCATTCCTCCACGGGAGTTCGACGTTTGCTTGCGGGAAGTTTTCTTGCCGAACTTTGCTTGCAGGAATTTTGCTTGCCGAGCTTTGCTTGCCGAGCTTTGCTTGCCGAGCTTTGCTTGTGGTATTTTGCAATTCGGCAACTCGGCAATCTGCGGAAGTTTGCCGAGATTGGGCAAGCAAATTTCGGCAAGCAGACTTCGGCAAGCAAATTTCCGCAAGCAAAAGTCCCGCAAGCAAACTTCGGCAAGCAAACTTCTTGCAAGCAAATTTCACAGACCCTTCTTCCACACATAGCGTTTTATTCCTATATTCCCCGGCCTTATCTCATTAAAACAATTAATTCTGCTTACCGATCCAGAAGTCTGTCTCATCTCCAAATCCGTCCTCATACTGAGTCCATCCCCTGGCAAAGCTGAGCTCGCCCTTCGATCTGTGCTGGATCACTTGGAATGTCTTGCCGTCAATCACAACTATCTTTTCTGAAATAGACGCAAAATTTGATGTTCGATGTAAAGATGATCAGTGTAAATATTTTTATGGCTTTTAATTAATACAAGCTACAGTTTATTCGCGTATTTGTTTAAATCCCATTTAATTTCCCCACAACTCACTATCGCTGTCGATGCTCTTTCGATAAACCAAGCCGCTAGGAGCGACGGATGAGAAGTCGGCATTCTGCGTCTCCGTGAGCAGGCAGACCTTACTCTCAGGGACAAAGGCGAAAGCGGAGCAGTATTGCATATACGGAGGCTCGCATTTCATCGCGCAATCGACAACGCTTCGACCAGGCTCTGGCGTCATCGAAGCAGCTATGGTTGGCGAAACCTCGGCAGCCGAAAGCACTGAAATATGAAAACAATTTGTCTTCCAATTTTTCACTCATCAAGTAGGCTTTCAGCAAGAAAATTTTACAATTGACCTACCCGACTGTGAGCTGGCGGCAGTCAGAATCGGAGACACGCAGTTCAAGAGAACTGCAGCAGCAATAAGAGAAGCAGACATGTTGCAGAAGAAAGCTACCAAAAGCAAGCGAGAAGCCTCTCTGTTTCTGGGTTGACTTAAGTTGGCCTTCTTATTTGCAACAGAAAGCCTGCTACAGCGGCGCTAATTAGCTGAAAACTGCATGCTGCTTGAGTCGATGCGTTGCTATGCAAGGATTTCAGAAACATCCTCATCATCCCTCCCTCGGCTCCGCTTCCCTTTTGTCCGAGCCCTTGCTTGAGGGATTCCGAAAGCAAATGCCAATTAAGCAAACTACGACAGACTATTTAGACCGCATGACAGGTGACGATGCATTCACTAGTTTAGAACGTGTTGTTAAATGTTTCTAGGGCCTCACCAACTCATCCGCATTAACTAACAAGGTTGGCTTCAATTCAAAGGCTGAAAATTGCTTAGGAGATTCCGTGAGTAGCTGCATGTAGGTCTGCTGGATGTCAATTAAGGAAACTACCATAAAAAATGCATAGACTTGTTGAGGCTTAGCTAAAAGCCCATTTTGGCAAACACAATGCCCAGTTAACTACAATGCATCTTTGCAACTTTCGGCTCCTTCCTGTCTTTTTTTACATTCAACGCCGTTCCCTCATTGGAGATTCAAACGAAAAGCGTAATGGTTTTTTGGATGAAATGCTGAGTATACCATTAACGCCCACAAAGCATGGTGTATTAATTTTATTGTACCAATAGACGTTTTTCACAAACCATTTTCTTTCTCCCTTCAACCACTCAGTGGACTTTTATTCTATCTATTAGCTGTCTCTCCTCTCAGAGAGAGAGAAGCCCAATACACTGTAGAAATACCGTCTAAAGTGAAAATTCGCACGAGTAAGGCAAAAAAATAGAAAAGGACATGTCTATGGCCGAAACCTCATTATCTGCCCGCAAAGAGAACTTGGAAGTAAAGGGCGCCACTATGTCCGAAGGGCAAAAAGTTCATGAGACAATAAAAAGGGAATGCTTTAACTTTTTTGATGATGCTGTACATGTAAGGATGCCTTAAAACCGACCATTGAATCTCTCATGAAAGTAGGCATTCTAGTTCGTTTTAAGGAAAATACAAAAAATCATCCTCACTAAATACTATGTGAATTATGGCATAATATTATTGTCGCACATGTATACAATCTTTGTACGCCGTGCTCTTAGGTCCGGGGAATGAAATGTATATCACCAGTGATACATTCTGACTGTTCTGACTGTTCTACATACTGACCATATGATATTTTAGCCTACTGTAATTTGGTAGCCACCCTGGTATAGTGAAACATTTGGAACCGCCATTTTCCCAGGAAATTTCGTCTGGCTGTGATTTGGAAAATCGTCAGCCTATTAGACTCCTATGAGTAATATATATGATGAAAGGGTGCATACTTTTATGCTTTCCGTATATTGAAAATAAAAGAATGTATTCAAACAGAGAAAAAGATGCGTGAAATATACGGTGGCAAACAGCTGATGAGGCATGCTGATGCTGCGAAAGTCTTGATGCATAGGGACGGATTCATTATGGTTATGTACTAAATGCAAGTTACTACATATAGCTATCCAAAACATGTGCACTGCATCCATTTCCGTCTAAAGTAGTCTGGTCAGCCTACATGTAGATCTTCACTCTTTTCACTAATTAACAACAAAGGAAACATGAGCATAGAAGTGACAAGCTTGTAAGACTCAAGAGCCGAATTAGCTTCGTTGCTTCCACACGATGCATCACTTTTTGCCGCCGGGATAGGAAACGGTGCCCGTGTTGCAACTGTTGATGAGGGACAAGGTTGACATTAACGGCAATGTTAAAAGAGCCAAGCAAGAATGAGCCGCATAGAATGGCCTCTTTTAATGACCATGACCATTTCTCATGTTCGCTAGCAACCCATTCTCTCCGTTAAAGTGCACAGCGCATGTGCGTCTGCGGTTGAATTGAAACCTGAAGCGATCGGGGGGTTGAGGGCATTAGGGTGGACATTGGGACATTAGAGAACTCATAGAGCCTCTCATGGAGCGCGTTTTGATCAAGGTCGAGTAATGTTCTATTAGATTTGGCTTCTAGACATGCGAAAATTTCACTGACGCACCTCATTAAACCTGAAATAAGACTAGCTTAGACCATTTACGGATAAAGCTCAATAGAAATAGGTTTAGTTGAACTTGGCTAATATTTTATTAGACCTTTAATAAAGCTCTCTAGACATTATAATATATTAATAACTACAGGAGGATAACGAGCACCCTGGTGCAACGTCTTCAGCGACATCGTCTGACAACCATGCAGCGTTGAGGAAGTTCTGCCCATTCCTGACTCCTGAGAACGTGTACAAGCGCGCCAATACTGTACTGTACGCAGACAGGCACTCATTCACACAAGCTAGGTTTGCAGTGGCCCTGACTTTCTAATTGTCAGGCAATGTGTACACTCTGTGCGTTGGGCTTGGCCTTCATAGGTGTGAATATTGAACGACAACGATAAATGTGATCGGGCTCAGAATTAAACAGGGGTTGTGGCGCAAGAGTCAGGTGCGTTCACCGCTGAGCTGCTCCCCGCTCTTCTCAGCAGATCTCAGCTAAAGCAGAATTGAGTCACTTTCTTAGGGCCCTGCAGAGGCTGTTTAGATTCTACAGACCAGAATTAGACCATAAAACCATGAATTAATTATTCATCCAGGCACGAGTGCTTCATTTTAAAGAAAATATCTAAAGATAAGCAAACGAAATAGTGCGAGAGAGAAAGAGAGAGAGTGAGAGAGAGAGAGAGAGAGAGAGAGAGAGAGAGAGAGAGAGAGAGAGAGAGCGAGAGAGAGAGCGAGAGAGAGAGCTAGAGAGAGAGAGCGAGAGAGAGAGTGAGAGAGAGAGAGTGAGAGAGAGAGCGAGAGAGAGAGCGAGAGAGAGAGCGAGAGAGAGAGCGAGAGAGAGAGAGCGAGAGAGAGAGTGAGAGAGAGAGAGAGAGAGAGAGAGAGAGAGAGAGAGCGAGAGAGAGAGCGAGAGAGAGAGAGAGCGAGAGAGAGAGTGAGAGAGAGAGAGTGAGAGAGAGAGCGAGAGAGAGAGCGAGAGAGAGAGCGAGAGAGAGAGCGAGAGAGAGAGAGAGAGAGAGAGAGAGAGAGAGAGAGAGAGAGAGAGAGAGAGAGAGAGAGAGCGAGAGAGAGAGAGAGAGAGAGAAAGAGACAGAGAGAGAGAGAGAGAGAGAGAGAGAGAGAGAGAGAGAGAGAGAGAGAGAGAGAGAGAGAGAGAGAGAGAGAGAGAGAGAGAAGTCAATTTAGGAACTGTGACATAGCAGTGACGAGTGCAGCTAATCTCCATGCGAGCATTTCAGAATTTGCTGGATTACCTCCTGGATGCCAATAAGATGACTGGGAGTCGCAGATGTAGGTGAGAGGGCGACACCGATGCCATCCCCATGGGGTATTTTGCGTGCCTGGCTTAAACCTGCTCTCTCGTACTCTTCATATCTCAGTGAAAGCCTGCTAGTGCTGTATAAGCAGAGTAGACATGGGAGGCATGAAAATAAGCTAAACCCAGCGAATTTCGGGTTTTCCCCCTAGGGGCCTAGGGGATGGGAATACGAGAGTGAAAATTACAATATCTCCGGGCCTATCTGCTATGCACAGTTCTGAGTCCTGGCTTTGAGCATCGGGCTGATGAAATATTAAACAGTTTATTGGCTGAAATCTACCTAACTGTCCAAACGTACTTGCAGCAACTGCTCTTTCTTGACTCCTCTATTTCGACTAGCTTTCTGTAGTCTGTATGTGAAACTCTCTGTGTCGTTAGTGAACTAAATCTTGAATTTGAAAGTGTTCTAATAGAAAGATTTGATGAACGAAATATTTTGCTAGAAAACTGCATCATCTTCAGAGGTTTCGACAGCGGCACATACGAGTCGAACGTCTTTTAAAAAGGGCGCTTAGCGCTTAGATACTCGTACTGTCACTTGATAGCAAATTTCATAAATGAATTCACAAACAACTGAAAATTAACAAAATACGCCACTTTACTTTAACATCGTTTCTATTGACGTTAATTCTCTTAACATCGCTTCACTTAACGTCACTTCACTTAACGTCACTTCACTTAACGTCACTTCACTTAACGTCACTTCACTTAACGTCACTTCACTTAACGTCACTTCACTTAACGTCACTTCACTTAACGTCACTTCACTTAACGTCACTTCACTTAACGTCACTTCACTTAACGTCACTTCACTTAACGTCACTTCACTTAACGTCACTTCACTTAACGTCACTTCACTTAACGTCACTTCACTTAACGTCACTTCACTTAACGTCACTTCACTTAACGTCACTTCACTTAACGTCACTTCACTTAACGTCACTTCACTTAACGTCACTTCACTTAACGTCACTTCACTTAACGTCACTTCACTTAACGTCACTTCACTTAACGTCACTTCACTTAACGTCACTTCACTTAACGTCACTTCACTTAACGTCACTTCACTTAACGTCACTTCACTTAACGTCACTTCACTTAACGTCACTTCACTTAACGTCACTTCACTTAACGTCACTTCACTTAACGTCACTTCACTTAACGTCACTTCACTTAACGTCACTTCACTTAACGTCACTTCACTTAACGTCACTTCACTTAACGTCACTTCACTTAACGTCAC
This sequence comes from Macrostomum lignano, assembly GCA_002269645.1. NCBI lineage: Eukaryota > Metazoa > Platyhelminthes > Macrostomidae > Macrostomum > Macrostomum lignano. The sequence continues at coordinate 7,657 of NIVC01003421.1, read as the reverse complement.
TTCACTTAACGTCACTTCACTTAACGTCACTTCACTTAACGTCACTTCACTTAACGTCACTTCACTTAACGTCACTTCACTTAACGTCACTTCACTTAACGTCACTTCACTTAACGTCACTTCACTTAACGTCACTTCACTTAACGTCACTTCACTTAACGTCACTTCACTTAACGTCGCGGAACCGAGACGACATTGTATAACATGAGTTAATTGCTGTCATAAATTTAACAACTGGTAACTTCATATTGATACGCCTAGTGACCTAAAACCAATGTGGCAATATACGAGTATAAAACCACGCCTAATTACGATTAATTGTCAGTCCTCAGCTCTACATGCAAGCATACAATTTGATGGTTTGTGTTCAATATGAAAGCGTAAAAAGATTGCCAAGGCCTAACTGGAATTAACCATATTGATAGAGTGCGAGGGACAGGAGGGTAGCGATGAAAAGGATGAGAGAGAGAGGGATAAATTGCCAAAATTTAGAGTGCTGAGAGCTTAACCATGCAGGCTTAAGCTCTGTTGGTTTGATATTTTGGCATATAACGGAGTGTTTCTGGAGCAGAGAGAGAACAGCTGACTTTTACAGAGGGAATGAACTGGAGACGCGATTGCCAGTTTCGTATTGGCTCAGAGGTCTCTCTTTGTTATAACGGAGTTTTCCCAGCCAGCCAGTCAGCCAAGACCCGTCCGTGAGTTCTGTCCACGCAAAGCTATTTGACTTGAACAAGGGAGCTCTGGGCAGTTGAAAGGGTCGGATAGACGAGTCTAGCAGCGCTGTCGATCTATACTCTAGTCTGTCGCATGAATTAGTAAAGGCGCTGCTGGATCGGCGTCAGCTTATTGGTCTGTGTATACTAAATTCCCAACTCCCCAGATAAGGCTCTGCTTAATTGATCTATCTTATCAATAGGGACCTCGGACAGCCGGTAGCGCAAGAGGAAGAAAGAGTCACTGCCAGAGTTGCCGCTGGCTGAGTTTTGATACTTTGGTTTCTGACCCTAACCCTAACCTTAGCTTTGATTCAACTGGAATGTCTGCCGCACCCGCCATCGCAGTGCTGGCGATAGCGCTGGCTGCAACCAGGATGTGCCACGCCATCCGACCATATCGCAGCTGCACCATGGCGGAGCTGGAGGGCATCCGACGCGACTGTTTCTACGATTTTGAGTCGAAATTGTCGGAAACTCCATCAAGAAGTATTCACGTAGAGCTGCACGAGAAGTGCAAGTAAGTGTGTTGCCCTATCTATCTATCCATCTATCTATCTATCTATCTATCTATCTATCTATCTATCTATCTATCTATCTATCTATCTATCTATCTATCTATCTATCTATCTATCTATCTATCTATCTATCTATCTATCTATCTATCTATCTATCTATCTATCTATCTATCTATCTATCTATCTATCTATCTATCTATCTATCTATCTATCTATCTATCTATCTATCTATCTATCTATCTATCTATCTATCTATCTATCTATCTATCTATCTATCTATCTATCTATCTATCTATCTATCTATCTATCTATCTATCTATCTATCTATCTATCTATCTATCTATCTATCTATCTATCTATCTATCTATCTATCTATCTATCTATCTATCTATCTATCTATCTATAGACCTTGTTAGCTATGAAAAGCAATAGATTGTCATCAGAAGTTCAGCTGGCAACCCTGTGATTGCCGCGTGAATGACTGATTAGGTCATCAATCGTGGATTTCAACAGCCCGCATCCCCCCCCAGTCACAGCCGGCAGCCATGGCCCAGAGATTCTGTATGCGCACCAAACTGGCAGGCAAAAGTAAACATTCGATTTGGTTCCAATTTTCGGGCCCCAGCAGCTAGCGGCTACCATAATAAGCATTTGAAATATGACTATGTCGCCTCGCCTGGCTCTTTCTAAGCCGTGCTAATAAAAAAGTAGGCCATGGACCGTGAACTCGGTTAGCACTTGGAGCCCTTGCCCGGCGCTCTCCCAGCCCCCCAGTAGCGAGATGGCTACGGAGAATCAAATTCGTTGGCCAATTTTTTTGTTTATTTGCGGTCGCCAACGGCTAGAAATATACGATACACTCACTCGGGAAGATGCACTTTCTCCTTAATATATATCATCTTCTTTTTTCGTTACGTATCTAAAAATATGAAGGACTGAGCCGACCAAATACAGAACTCTTTACGGTTGGTCTAAACTCAACAAAATTTCTTTTAACGTGTAGAGACCTTGAAGAGTGGAAATTTTGATGGGGCTAGAAAACCAGCTTTATGCTCCAACCAAGGGAAGCTCAAAAAAGCGATTCTTTGATTGACACTTTTTCTTCGCGAAAATATCAACTCCAATATCTGAACAAAAGCTATAGAAATTCTGACTGTCACTCACGAGGGGAAATTGTCTACCGAATCCTATGGGACTTTTATACTTTAGTTTGGGGGATGCTAACTTAACTATTTCAAATTTTGCTACCTAATAAAATCATGAAGCCAAAAATTTCAGCGACAGTGCCATAGCCAGTTATCCGGTGATGAGAGACTGCATCACGGTGAATCTGGAGCGCAGAGGCTGCGTCACTGATGAAGGCTTAATGCGACGTTTCGCTTTGACAAAGAAGGCGCACGAGCACCTGTGCTCGGTCAGGCATCATGGTGAGATTCTTGCGTTTTCTTGCGTACCCGATGTCGAATGAAATGCGCTGGAAAAGGTATTTTTACAGTACGCCGACATTCAGAAACCCCGGTACAGACGTCGGAAACTCCAGTACAGACGTCGGAAACCCCGGAACAGAGGTCGGAAACCCCGGTATGGACGTCGGAAACCCCGCATAGACGTCGGAAACCCTGGTACAGATGTCGGAAACCTCGGTATAGGCGTCGGAAACCCCAGTATAGGCGTCGGAAACCCCGGTACAGACGTCGAAAGGCCAGTTACAGACGTCGGAAACCCCGGTACAGACGTCGGAAACCTCGATATAGACGTCGGAAACCCGGGTATAGACGTCGGAAACCTCGGTATAGGCGTCGAAAACCCCGGTACAGACGTCGGAAGCCCGGGTATAGGCGTCGAAAACCTCGGTATAGATGTCGGAAGCCTCGTTATAGTCGTCGGGAACCCGTCAGAAACTTTGGTAAAGGCGTCGGAAATGTCGGCTGGCGTATATATAAATCTTCACAATTTCTATACAGCCACACAACTTTTTTCAACCACAATGCGACACAATTAAGGGCCTACCATGACCCTGACCCTGATTCACTAGCTCAGTAATCAATTAAAGGCTATTAGCCCATTTATGTCAATCCCATTTAATACAAGAAAAGTGTCTGGGTGCCAAAAGAAAGATGATAATGCTGCATAGTGCTTACGACTCTACGTGTAGTTTATTATCATGCTGTTTCTAATAGTTATAAATCTATAGGTATAAATTTGGGATATAAATCGTAGTAATCTAAAGACACTTGAACTGTCTCAATCGTGAATTTTCAGCTTTAATTTTTAAACATCGCCAAGCCACGACTTTTCCGTCCGACTTCAGAAGGACCAGTTTTGTCTAAAAAAACACAGCCGTGCAACCATTACCGATCCTACCATTAGTTGATCCTACCGACTCCATAATCTAGACCGAGGAGACTTCGTTTGCATTTTTCTTCGTTAGTGGTTGAAACGCAACAGAAAAGTCAAAGCGCATAACTCATTACAATTAGCCCGCGCGGGTAGACCTGAGAGAGCGGGGCACACAGGAGAAATGAAATAAGCTAAAAACCTACAGTGGCTCGCACACACACTGTCTGAAATCCCAGCGGATTTGCTGTCTAGCAGTAACCTATTGATTTGTCAGGGTGGGTCAAACTATACTGAATTATTCAAATTCGTATGCGTGCGTTTTTTAGCCTTTTGAACTACTCTTAGGTGTAGCTGATGTTGGAACTCTGCAAGTTGATCGTTAGTGGCTTCGGAGAACGAATCGACTTAAACAAAATAGATTTGATCTTATGATTGTGGCAACAAGAATTCGTGTTGGAGTTGCATGTTGGCTCTGCTTGTTTGCGATCGGCTTGAACTTCATTTCGTTGATGTAAATTTGAGAGATACTTGCAAGCAAGTTAAGCCAAGTATCCTTAATCGTGAAACAGTACTAACTAACCTTTGCGCGTAAAACATTTCAGGCGGATATTGTCGAGGGCTACCGAAAAACTTACCGCACTACGTTAACCTGTGCATTGCGTCTCTCTACGATGGCATTAAGAAAGGCGTCGTTTGCACGTGAGTGTGCTTTTCGGTTCAAATATGACAAAATAATGGTTTTAGAAGGGCCGTTTTTTTATTCCTAGGCTTATCTCGAAACATTGCTCGGACAACGCAAGTTCAACATTATTCACGTCAAGAGAGTTTTTTCCAGTAAAAATACGAAGTCAGTTCCGACAAAATGTTCTTTTGAATGCTAAAGAATAATATATAAAATACCTGTCGTCATCTTTAAAAACAGGAACGGCAGTCTCGACCGGTGTGTATTCAATGCTTAGCACAAAAATCGCTTTAACTTGACTTCAATTGCGCCTTTTTAAGCACCTTCACACTTGGTTGCCTTGGTATCTATATTGTTGCAAAAGCACATACTCATTGTGCTTTGAACGTTTCTTTGCAAGAAAATTTAAATTTTTTAGAAATTTTCATAGACATACGGTTTCATTTGGGGCCGTATGCAGAAAGCTTAGTCCAGACTAGCTAGTCCGGACTTGGGTAGTTCAGTCTATAGTCTATGGTCTAGCTAGCCTAGTTCTGCTATAGTAGACTGGTCTAACTTTGTGTTTCTGCATACCAAATCCAAGTCTAGACTAGCTTTTCAAGACCGGACTACCCTAGACAGAGCTTTCTGCATACGGCCCTTGGTTTCAAAGTCGATCAACCATTTATTGACGAACAACTTCAAACCGCCTATCACGTGCATCACTTGCAACAGAGAAACGTAGACCTAAATGTATTTAAAGTTTGCTGTGTGTTGTTTCAAACGGAAAATGTAATTGCTTAGTTTCAATTATCTAAATATTTTTTATTCAACACTTTAACCACAGACGAGCTCTGATGACGGTGCAAAAGTCGCAGTCCTGCGTGCATTACATCCTCAACCTAATGGGCTCCCAGTGCTACTACCTGCAGTTCAACTTCTATCACGTCCGGACCTACATCGAAGAGCAGGTTAGCGTTAAATGCAACGGTAGGTTCTGACACAAATTCGGGATTGATAACTAATTTTTTATTCATGAATGCCTGATTCTATTTAGCTTAGGTGTACGCAAGGAATTTTAATTGGAGGGGCCGAAACAGTTCCAATATTTGCTGTCTAGGTGGGCGCCCCTGTCTCTTGGTGGGCGCCCCTGTCTCTTGGTGAGCGCTTCTTTCTCTTGGTGGGCGCCCCTGTCTCTTGGTGAGCGCTTCTTTCTCTTGGTGGGCGTCCCTGTCTCTTGGTGGGCGCCTCTGTCTCTTGGTGGGCGCCCCTGTCTCTTGGTGGGCGCCCGTGTCTCTTGGTGGGCGCCCCTGTCTCTTGGTGGGCGCCCCTGTCTCTTGGTGGGCGCCCCTGTCTCTTGGTGGGCGCCCCTGTCTCTTGGTGGGCGCCCCTGTCTCTTGGTGGGCGTCCCTGTCTCTTGGTGGGCGCCCCTGTCTCTTGGTGGGCGCCTCTGTCTCTTGGTGGGCGCCCCTGTCTCTTGGTGGGCGCCTCTGTCTCTTGGTGGGCGCCCCTGTCTCTTGGTGAGCGCCCCCTATCTCTTGGTGGGCGCCTCTGTCTCTTGGTGGGCGCCTCTGTCTCTTGGTGGGCGCCCCTGTCTCTTGGTGAGCGCCCCCTATCTCTTGGTGGGCGCCTCTGTCTCTTGGTGGACGCCCCTGTCTCTTGGTGAGCGCCCCTGTCTCTTGGTGGGCGCCCCTGTCTCTTGGTGAGCGCCCCTGTCTCTTGGTGGGCGCCTCTGTCTGTTGGTAGGCGCCCCTGTCTCTTGGTGGGCGCCCCTGTCTCTTGGTGAGCGCCCCTGTCTCTTGGTGGGCGCCTCTGTCTGTTGGTAGGTGCCCCTGTCTCTTGGTGAGCGCCCCTGTCTCTTGGTGGGCGCTCCTGTCTCTTGGTGAGCGCCCCTGTCTCTTGGTGAGCGCCCCTGTCTCTTGGTGGGCGCTCCTGTCTCTTGGTGAGCGCCCCTGTCTCTTGGTGGGTGCCCCTGTCTCTTGGTGAGCGCCCCTGTCTCTTGGTGGGCGCTCCTGTCTCTTGGTGGGCGTCCCTGTCTCTTGATGGGCGTCCCTGCCTCTTGGTGTGCGTCCCTGTCTCTTGGTGGGCGCCCGTGTCTCTTGGTGGGCGCTTCTTTCTCTTGGTGGGCGTCCCTGTCTCTTGGTAGGCGCCCGTGTCTCTTGGTGGGCGCCCCTGTCTCTTGGTGGGCGCCCCTGTCTCTTGGTCAGCGCCCCTGTCTCTTGGTGGCCGTCTCTGTCTTTTGGTGGGCGCCCCTGTCTCTTGGTGGCCGTCCCTGTCTCTTGGTGGGCGCCCCTGTCTCTTGGTGGGCGCCTCTGTCTCTTGGTGGGTGCCCCTGTCTCTTGGTGGGCGCCTCTGTCTCTTGGTGGGCGCCCCTGTCTCTTGGTGGGCGCCTCTGTCTCTTGGTGGGCGCTTCTTTCTCTTGGTGGGCGCTTCTTTCTTTTGGTGGGCGCCCCTGTCTCTTGGTGGGCGCCCCGTTAAAAAAAAGAATTTGTGCAATATCACTTTAAGACTCACTAGAGAATTCTTAGAGTCACCAATAAATTCAGTCATGGAAGAGTAGCGAAATCAATCACAACTTACAAAGCGATTTTTGAACTGGAATTTACGCGACACTGGAGACAAACAGTATAGAGCTCTGCAAAGCTAGATAACTTTTACTGCAGCTTCAAATTGTACTAACTAAGCTGAAAATTATGTCCTGGAAATTTCCAATCCAGAACTACAGTGCACCATGTCACAGCCATAAACTGGCCGGCGACACAATGAGGACTGCGAGACCAAAGATTCCTCGCGGGAATAGGACATCTTGGAAATTCTACCAAAATTCATCAAGTTTGGAGCGTCGGACTCACGACTGAAAGGTCGGGGGTTCGATTCTGAACCCACAAGAAACAATTTGTGCCCTTAAGCAAGACACTTTGACTCTGGATTGCTTCAGTTCACCCAGCTGTAAAATGGGTGCCAGCATTAGCTGGGGTAATTGAGGATGTGTGTGGCGGCCTCCCAGTCCTTGGACTGAAGAGCCGTACGCAGCCTTCAGATGCGCCGCGCAATAGCTGCGGCTGAGCTGTCGGTTGCCCATCTTCCCATTAGTCCAGGTGTACTTAATTATTACTATTATTAATATTATTACTAACGTCAGTAAAAGCACTATTTCAGTGCGAAATCATACTCACTAGAGGGCCAGTTGTTTACGGGCAAGAATCGTAAAGCTAAATCAGCCATGATAGCTTAAGAACAAAATTACGTCTGTGCAGATTAACGTTTTGTATTTTGGGTGCACAATTTTTTGGAGCTTCTGTCTTCTCATGTATATTTTCAGAAAAATTTTAAGCCTGACCGAAAATCTGATTCTTTTAGTTGTAGGGGCTTCGTCTTTGAGAAGGCCTTGCAATTCACACACACACACACACACACACAGC
>NIVC01003420.1:7500-50579 GCA_002269645.1 Macrostomum lignano | reverse complement strand
CATGGCATCGTGCTTGTTGAGCGAATTCTGCACTTGCGAGATGACCTCGATAAGCCTAGATGAGAATGCAGAGGTTGGGGTCAACTGATTGTGTTCAAAAGATTCTGCTGACTGCTACACTTGGTATTAAAATCAGTGCTAAAAGTTTCTACGACTACCACAGGTACGAGCTAGATGGCCACTCAGCAAATTTGCGTGTAAGCTACTTTCAGTTCAGTAGTAAGTTAAACACTGTATTTTAATGTATTTTAAGGAAGCATTTTAATGTATTTTTAAAGCCAAGGCTCATTTAATGGCTCTCACCCCCAGCATAAACCCTTTAACCACACCTTTCACACTACCCCGGCCCCAATTTTTATTGTCTTTCAGTGGACTGGTCAATGTACATTGTTCATGAACCAATTAGCAAGTTGTTTACGCTTGCAATCCTGGCTTCTAAACTTATCAAAGTTGTTTATCGGCCTTTATCTTTTTAAAATAACTTACAGTAAACAGTAAACAGTAAACACACACCACTACGCACACACACGCACAAGCTTCAATATTAGTTGCAAGCCTTACACACAGAAAAGTTTGGCTAAATATCATCAATTGCACGAAATGTGGCGTTACCTGGACAGGTCGCTTTGTCCCATTCGAGTCAGTCTGAAAGTAAGTCACCGATAATTTCACATGAGACTTTGTCATTATGTATTTAGATCTAAAAGCACTTACTCCTTGGTGTCAGCGCTGTCAAAGTCGTCCGGAAGCTTCACAATTTCGTTGTGCACCATGGCCCGCAGCAGCTGCAGGCATTTCAGATCAAGGATTTCCTGCTCGACCCGCTCCTTCTCGTTGGTGAGCTCCATTTGATTGGAAATGCTGCGGGTGCACAATGAGACCCGCATTTGAACTGTACCGCTAATGTGCAAATTCCATTTTGCTGGCTGACTGTCGCATAAAGTGAAAAGGAACTCAAACCTCGGATAAAGAAAAAAATCTTTAAAGCCATACTCACTGCAGCTGTTCCACTAGCTTTCCCGCCAGCTGGAACTTGAGCGGATCCGATACAGGCCTATCAGTATCGATGAAGCAATTCATGTGGTTCTGGAACTCTTTACCGAGCGGTAGCTCTTCATCGCTGCCAATCTCGGTGTATTCTGTGGTGAAGCAAAAGCAAAGCATTGCAAGAAATAATCTGAACCTAGGAGGTCAGTCAGCGCCAGAAATGATCCCTTACCCAAATCACTGGGAAAGCCGATCTGCACCCGCAGCGTGTTTTCACCGCCGTAGGCAATGCTGTAGTTCAATGCGAATACATTCAGCTGGGCGTTCAGCTCTTCCTCCGTGCTGTAGTACTCTTCGTATTGCTGAAATAGAAGATTGTATCGTCCATAAAAGCCAGAAAGGACTTCCTTTAATTTTTATTTGTATTAATGGGGTTGTAGCATAGTGGTTAGAGCATCTAACTAAAAAAGAACGTCTTTAACTCTAAAGCGTTTCAGCTGATGTATTTGACTGATTACGTCTGCGTACTTTTCTTCCTTCAGTTCGTGCGTCCCAATTGAATTGCATCGCTGATCCGTACTTGCTCTGAAATTCTTCCATAGCCTGGCAAAAGGTACATAGTTGTTGTTAGAATGCGTTTTTACTTATGCATAAAAACGCACTGGATAGGGTCAAATATATGTGTCACCTTGGTCGGCAAAGTGCTGACGGTGAACAGTGTTGTGGTGCAGCCCAGGAGTGTCTTGACGTACTTTTCATCCGAAGCCAACGGCATGATTGCGTCGACAAACGTCTAAAATGCAAAAGTATTTGATTCTGTGGGTTCACGTGATAACTCTCCTTTCCTACAAGAATATCATATCTTACCATCAGGACTGAGACCAGTTTGTTTATCTCGTCGATCTCCATAGGATACTCTTCCAAATCCTTCAGGAATATATTTTTGAAGAAAACCTAAAAAATTTTGGGAAAAAATTATGATTTCACTGATATGCACTGAAGCTTTTGTAGTCACTTTCATGATTTCTGGCCTACATTCATGATGGGCAGCCCGCCTTCAAATAGGAACTTCAGGGTGCCATGAACAGTCCCATCCGAGATGTTCGCATTGCTGCTACCACTCGAGCTGAAAATTATAGCAACACTGAATTAGATCCGTCTGGGCGAGGACAACTCAAGGACAGAGTAGTGCAAACTTACACTTGTTGCGGCGCTTCCACATTTGTCTCTTCCTTGCTGCCTTTTGCTGACTTAGGAATTGAATTTTGCCTAAAATTAATCAAAGGAAAAATTATCCCAAATTTTAAACTGACTGATACTGTATTTTAACTTATTTCTGACGTTGCCATTTGTATGCAATAGAACAAAAACTCACTTCTTCAAGACGCGAACCTTTAGCAGCTGTCGAACGAGCTGCGGGCTCTCCACGGCGAGCTCCGCCATGCGACTCAGGTCCTCCCTCACCATGCCGAACAGCTGCCACATGTTGGCGTCGTGCGGCAGGTCTCCGGCTCCGCTCTCGATGAGCCCGCCGGCCGTGTTGAGGTAGACCCACAGCAGGAAGCGCGCGAATGGCCGCTTGTTGTGGTTCGGGATGGCGGGGTCCGTCAGAATCGCCAGCACGTCGCTCACCTTGTAGATGGTCTGGTTGATGGACTCGATGAAGCGGTTCTCGCCCTCAGCACAGGTAGCCAGCAGGTCGACCAGAGCGATCATGTAGTCGGACTCCGGCGATTGGGAGGCTGAACGGAGCAGCTTAAATTGAGCTTCCTTTGGTTGATCGAGGCACTGAGCCACATCGGCTCGATGCTGCATGAAGTACTTCATTACGTAGGCCTGGTTGCGCTTGAGCGGCAAGTCCAGCTCCTCCACCTTCACCAGAGCGTTGAGCATGTCCAGAAACTCTGGGGCTTTCGACCCATGCTGCGCCACGAGAGCCATTGCTCTGGCGATTTGGTGCGGCAGAACTTTCATGCAGGTGTTCTTATTTCCAGTGAACACCTCAGCGAGAGCCAGGGCCAGCTCGGACTCGGCGCCAACGCAGCTCAGCAGGGCGTCCAGGCGATCGAACAGGTGGTTTTGTACGACCGCGTTTCCTCTGGCCATGAGGCGCAGCAGGCTGAAGCACTTGGCGAACACTTTGCGAAGTCCGCTGTACTCGTCCTAATAATAAAATTTAAGTTTGAGCCTATTTTTGAAAAGTAAACTTGTAATTATTTGTAAAGAACATTTTAAAAAGAAAATTCCATGAGAGGAAAAACATTTCGCAAATGAAGTGGACTTGCTGGCTTTAGAACTTGAAGTTACGAGCGTATAATATGAATTTTACCTAATATTGAGACTTACCAGCAAGTTAATATCCACGTCTTGAGAAACCAGGTCAAAGATCTCATTTAGTATGCCGTGGTTGTACAGAATGGCCTGATTCATCGGGTGCCTCTCTTCTGGCTCGTCGTCCAGGTGGCAAACTCTGATTGAAGGGAATAAATGAAAATTTTGATTTATTCGTTCCCTTTAATGTAGGCTGTACTAACAAAATATCTTCCGATTTTGCTTACTTGCAGAACTTCGTTAAAATTGCGCACATCTTTTCCACGTCTGCTTTGGTCATCTTAGAGCCGATAAGTCGGCGCATCACGTGACTCTCTTCCTCGACCATCTTGTGCACGGCTACAGACCTGTCTGTGATGAGCACCTGGGCCAGCACTGCACGCTTGAAGAGCAGGTTGTAAGCGGAGTGGTAACGGTTAATCAGCCACATAGACATCTGCACCATCTTCGGGTAGTCGTAGTTGCTCAGGTCCTGAAATTTTTTATCTTAGTCACTTTCAACATACTCAATGGTTAATGGTGGGTTTAGGCAGCTCACCAGCAAAACCTGCACAATGTCGAAGTCCTTGAAGTAGGCAGATTCCGATAATATTCCGGCCAAGCGTTGGCATGCGACGGAATCCACGCTGAAAATGGATGAGCACTATGCTCTTATCTCCCGTAAGCTAAAAATTCTGACTCTCTCACATCGTTTCCAAGAAGCTCACCTTTCATTAAGCTCATATGTCTCGCTGAGCAAAGCTGTCAAAGCGTCCTGAGTGGATGAGCTCGTACTCTGCGCCAACTGGTGAATTTCTTTGAACTCGGCAACAAATCGCCTCAGGCGGACATTGAAACGGAAGTTGAAGAGCAAGTCTAGAACTCGCATCGCTCTGAAAATACAGTTTGCAGATTCTACAAGTATTTTCTACACCTGTGTCCGAAAGTGAGATTCGAACTCGTGAGCTGCTCTGAGTTGTCACTTGGTAAACTGAAATTGGACTGCACCTTTGGTCACTTACTCGAACATCTATCTGATATTCAACAGTTTAACACTCTTTCCTTTCTACTTTTTCTATAGGCGACCTCGCATACATGCACTTCATGTGCAAGTACTGGGCAAATGCTCAAGAAATCTTACTCGTATTTTGCGTCCACCACGGCTTTCGTCTCTCTAGATTGCTTGAATCGATCACCAGTTCGATAGTGCTGAAGCACCTTGTCGTAGTCGGCAGTTACAGCTGCAGTGAGGAAAAGATTGATTTCACACCAGTATGAGAAACCCGCATAAAGTTACCTGTGTGGTCTGAAGACAATATTTTAGTACGATAACAGTTCCTCACAAGAAGTTATCGGTGCAATCAGTTTCTATGAAATATTAATTCCAAATAAGCTATCAGACAACATTCGTGACAAATGAAAAATAAATATTTGTGTAGAATGACAAAGGCCTGTGCATGTAGCTCGTACTATGTATTTTTTTACTCTACGTAAATAGCTTTCAATATTAACAGTAAATCGAATTTAATAAATTAATAAAATGTAAAAAAAATTATTCCATTTTCTTGTGAACAGCTTCTTAGTGGATACAATTAACTAAAACTAATGTTTTGCACAGTACAATTCCTCGTCAGAACTTTTGAACAGAATTAATAAACTTTTTAATTTAAAAAATATTTTGTGAAATGAAAAATCTAAATATGAATGTGAACTTAATAGCCAGTTGAGTGCGTAACAAATGCACGAGAGCTTTGTGAGATCAACAGATAAATAAAGATTTTTACATCCTGCAACATTAGCAACCATGCCACCCAATAGAGCTCCTGCAAGTGTTAAAGATAATAGATTTTATTCTTCTTTACCTAACTGGATTACCTCAGTTTTAAGCCTCTTTAGAGACTTCAATAGATTTTTCAAATAGATCAGGTTACCTTTTGGCAGCGGCTTGTCGTTTCGTCCGTCCAGCAGATCCAGCAGCGGCTTGAGAAGCTTCTTGATGTCGGTGGTGGAGTTGTAGTATCCGAACCTCACCAGGTAATGCAGCATCTGCATTACGTGCGCCAGCAAAATGTTGTGCCCGACCTCCGAGGCCGTCATGTCGTGGTTCTGGTCCAAGAAGCCCTCCAACCAGTCTCGAAGTGCTGGGAAGTAGCGCTGAGTCGATGCCTTCCTGGATGTGTCCTGAAATTAACAGGTCAGAAGCTATGGCTGGAGACTCACAATAGCAAATGTTGAGCTTGAATGCTCAATCTTTATTTGGATTCTGAAACCTACAATCTCTACTAGCTGAGTAGCCTGCTGCTCCTTGCTGCGCTTTGCAATATCGTCATAGACGAAGGTGAGGTCGATCTTGTCCAGCACGCTGATATTGTCGTCAACGTCCACGAACATGGTGGTGATGAGCTCGCAGTACTTGGCTCGCAGCTGGTCCGGCAGCTCCTCATCGGTGAGGCAGATGAAAGCCTCATTCCAGGTGAGGTAGTTGAGCCGCTTTGTGATCACCTCGATTGACTTTGCGTTGCGACCCTGGATTTATATGGAATGCGACAATGTACTTAAAATCAGCATGAAAGAGCAATGGGTTCAGTTTACGCACAAAAAATGATGCTGTTGTCTTCATTTACCTGACAAAGCTTGCCGAACAGGTCGAGTTGATGCTCCAGAAAAAGGAAGTCTTGTATTATTGTAGCGTTTTGCTGTAATGAAATCATTTCACGGGTACATCGCATTCAATAAGGTTGAGTTGAGTTAAAGCGCAAACTTCCATAAATCCGAGGCAAAGCCAAACCGGATGTGCTGGCTCGAAAATTGATGCTACTGGTTTGATAGGCGTTACCTGGCAATGGGCCTTTGTCTTTTCTTCAGTGGTTTACGAACATTTGTACTTTAGTGACGTCGTTTATTAACTCCCACCATGAGCTACTTGTGTTTGCACTTTCCACATTCATCTCAAATTTGACGCCCCGGAACTCAAGCTTGTTGCTAAAGCTACTCATACTAATGAAATACCTATGTCGCAATTCGGCTTTAAGGCAGAATGGTGCTCACCTCTTCAGGGCTAAGCTTCCGTGCGTTGCGTTTCTTCTTGCGTGACTTGACGTGCGTGATCTGCACTGAGCCGTCAGAGTTAAGCTTTGATGAAGCGACCGCTGATTGATACTTCAACCAAGTAATATGAAAATTTTTTAAATTTGTTGGTTTGCAGATGCAATTCAAGAACTTGGTTTTGATATATAAGTATGCACTAAAAAGTGCCTCACATCTTTAGCAAAGTTGGCAAGCGATGTCCAACGTCTTCTGTTGTCAGTGGACACGAACACTTTGTCTTTCTCTTTGCCCACCTCCTGTCCAAGATCCGTGAAGAAGACCAGACAGAAATTCTTGCCCTCCACCAGCCATTTCTCAGTGATGTAGTTCTGGTTCTCCGGCATGCTCAAACCGTCGCAGACGCACAAAATGCTCAGCAGTTCGATATACCGAAAGTTCTTTAGGGAGTCGATTATGGAAATTTCTTGCACTCATTGCCTGCAGCAAAACTCTCTGAAGGTATTTTATCTGTCTCCCATTATCCTTACCCGATTCTGTTTGAGAAGCTCCATTATCTCGTCGATGTAGCTAGTAGGAATGCGGTCAACAATCTTTCTGTTATCCATGATAAGCTCCTTGATCATGTGAGCGGCGCTGAGACCCACTTCCTCCTGGGTAAGAAGCAGTTTTTTTATTAAGCGCAAAACTCTGACGCTACGTTCACGAATGTTAGCAGGAAATTCACACTTTAGAAAGTTACAACGGATGAAAGTATGCATTTTTGGCAAATTGGTTCATCGTAAATTAGAGATTCGAACTCGTGATAGGCCAGAACCAGTTTTTGAGTTCTTACTCGCTGTAATCTGGTATTAACCCCGTTGAGCCAGGGCCCACATGTAAAAATCCTAAGTTCTATTAAACTAACAGTGAATTAAATTTTTGCTCACACTATCAGAGATCTGCATTCTTTCTTTGCTACTTTTCAGTAGGCAATATGCAGTAGGGATGGAGATAAGATTATCACACACAATCTATTTCTGTTAAATTCAGACTATCTCTGAAACAAGTATGATTTTACCTCTTGTTATTTGTGTTGCACGCAGCAAAAACTCCAATCGCTAGCATGAGTTAGTGGTTAAAATTGTGAATTTGAAGCCACACTATCAGTGTTGTATGGCACTTACGCAATCTGAGGAAGTCTGAAAAGTGAAAGGCAGTTCATCTTTACGATGCACAATTTCTGGTGAAGAGTACTTCTTTTTGCCTGGCTTTTATTAGTATCGATTGATTTTTACTATGAATTCCTGATTTCTGGAGAGATATCAACCAACAAACCTCACCTCAAGGACAATTTGGCTGCGAAAGAAGTCAATGTGCTTCGCTATGTAGAGCTCATTTTTGCGACAGTCGCCCATCAGGTAGGTGTACAGGACTTCGTAGCACTCTACAAAAATCTTCACCAGATACTGCTGGTCGGCTGCTCCTCGGAATGGCGTCTGCAGCAGCCGCACCAGCAGCTCCACGATCTGCTCAAGTGCACGTTTGGTTAAAAAGATTAACACGAGTTCTCCCACCATTCTTTTTGACTCAAGTACTGAAGTACTAACAAAGCCACTTACCCTAAGATTCCTGAGCAGCTTCTGCCGCTTCTTGACCGGCTCGCTGTTGACGATCATGAAGTCGCGCAGCTCGCCCAGCGCCGTGACAATCAAATGACAGCGGTAGGCGTTCAGATGAACTGCATCTGGCTGCTGCTTTCGCTGAAATGTTTTGTTACCGATTAGTCAGAGAAGCATTGGTTTCCTCAGCCAAACTATTATTCAGACTCAAAGTTAAATAAAATAGCAAAAGTGCGTCATTTCATTGTAAAGTGCAAAATGTGGTGAGAAAGAAACATCTGTGCGACTTATATACAGTGAGATCGGTGCAAAGAACAAATACTACATGAACTTTCGATTTCACTGACAAACATCTCCGTAGCGGAATTGTGAATAATCTGTTAGATGTTAATCGATAAACTTTATGTATTAGGGTGTGTTTGAATTTTTTCATAGAAAGGTAAAATAACCATGTTACCTCCCCAGCAGCAGATCCAGTTGGCTTGGCCGACTTATCGCCACGAAGCTAAAAGCAAGCCAGTTAAACACGCAAGGTCAGCTGCTGAACCTCAAGTTAAATCCCCCGGGGGTTTAATAGCTCGTACTGGCTCTCGTTTTGTGTCTACAGGTTCCGAGCAAAGAAAATTTCTCCTCGAAAATCAACAATTATCGAAAAACTTCCCGCGCTTCTCTCACCTCGTGGCAGAGTTTCTGGACGAATGGCACGGCGCCGGCTGCATAGTTGAAAATGTTCACCAGGTCCTCCTCAACAGCGTAGATGGTAAAGGCGTCATCGAACTGCATCTCCTGGACTATGCCTACCTGTTGTCATTGTGGATAAGAGACCGTTTTGACAAATGTTGTATGGAACGTAAACTGGTCGAAAATGAATATGGGGAAGGTACTTTTCCAGGGTCAGCTCGCTGGGGGGGTCAGTCAATTTCATGGGAAAGGGTAGTTTTTAATAACCCTTAAAATAACGTTTCATTCAAGCTCCCACTCCCAGTTTTTTAATTGAGCACTGAAGCTGTCTGAAAAAAGAAAAGTACAGCTCGCACTAGTAAATTAGTTCGGCAGCTGCCCCCTCCCATCTCCAAAGTTCCGATGCGTTCGCTGCAAAATCCTTCCTCTTACCTTCTTCAATGGCGCCTGGGACCACACCAAACCGGCCATCGAGTTGGAACTGCCGGTCTCTTTGTCAATAGCTTTTCGAACGTAGTCCTCTGCAACACGGATTGAACAAATTTATTCGACTTCATGTCAAATTTCATGTATCAAGCACACTAATGAACCAATGGAAATCCCTTCTACCTTTGCTGCCGTGCATCCAGGCGCCAGTAACCACGTGCTCAATCCTGCAGTAGCTTGAGTCTTCGATCTCGTCCCGCTCCTGTTGTATAATTAAACAGTGAGTCACACAGTAATTTTACGTGAGAGAAGCGTCGGTAAAAATCTGTTGGGCAACTGGCCCTACACTGAGTTGTAAAATGCACAGCAGAGAGAAGCATATAAAAAATGTATACGTTGCGGCGTAAAGCATTTCTCGTTTATAATTCTTGGAATTTGAACTTTTACATATCAATAATTCATATCCGAATGAAAGCGTGCAAAGAGGTGCAGCAGCTTATGTGCCTTCGTGTGGTCAATTTCGAACTCACGCTGAATTTGAGCTTCTTGTTTTTATCAGCGGATGCAAACTTAAAAGTTAAAGATAGTTGCTTAATTCTATTCGAGTCAAAGCGACTAATTTTAAGTTGTGTTTTTATACTCAAGGCTTTTATCGACCTCCTACAAAATACGTACGAGTGTTTACTCACCCTGAGCACAGGATGCAGCCGGAACACGGCTCTGGCGTCCGAGTGGTCGTCTGTGAGCGCAAGACGGCCATCCTTGTTGATGGCGAGAAATTTCCTGGTGCACATGTGCCGGATGCGCACCTGCTGCTCCCACTTGATGATGTCGCCGCTGATGCAGCCCTCGAAGAACTCCAGCTGCCAGTAGCAGATGGCGGATGTGGGCGGGAACATGGTCTTCGGCTTTGTCTGTTCGACAGCTCGGACTCGCAGGTGAACGTCTTCGACTTCGGGCTCGTTTAAGGTGCCCTCACACACCAGGTAGGCCTCCAGCTCGGTGTGGAAGAACCTGACGGGCTGTCCGGCTCGTATCTTGTTGGCCTCGTCCTCGGTCTCGTGGTACCGCCTGATCAGTGTAAAGCCGCTGAACCTCACGGACAAGTTGAGCTCGTAGGAGTCCGCGTACACCGGCATGTGGGCTTCGAACTTGTGCCGGCTGACGTGCAGGAACTGGCCGGGACTCTTGACGCTCTCCAGCACCACCTGGTCCTCAATCTGCACGAGGTCGCCCTCGCCCTTCACTTTGAAGCGCGGCATCACGCGGAACAAGGCGAAGGCGGCGTTCTCGCTGCTCAGCGTCACCTGCATGTTGCTGCTCTCCGTCGGCGACGTGTTCTGTGTGCTGATGTGCACGAACTTTCCGGTGAAAACATGCTGCAGCTGCACCATCTGGCCGTACAGCACCTTCTTGCCTTTCTGGCGCCTCTGCTCGAGAGCATTGTCCTCCTCCTCGGCCGCTGCCGCGATCTGTCATTAATGTTTTTGATATTTGGTTTTTCTTGCTCTTGAACTGCTAGTCCTTTCGACTGGTCTGCAACGCTCAACTCCATTTTCCGCCTCATCTTAGTCAGTGCATAATCTTAGTAAAGTCACTTTTGAGCAGTTCATATTCTATTAATGGTTTCAAAAGACCATTTTTAGTATATGGATGTTAGGGATTTAGTGGTAGGACGCTGCACCCGGCACCCCAAAATATATATTGCCATCGGCGGTTGCAGGGGCTCGCTGTCCGGATTGTATAGGGCCTTTTTCCTCGTGTTTCCATTTTTGTGACTTGAACTGACTTTTATCAATTACAAGGTTTTTCGCACAGCTTTGAAAAAAGCACACAACATTTCCCTACACTTACCTTGGCCTGTGTTAGCTGGGCCATTTGGGCCATGTTGCCAGAGTCTTCAATGCAGGAGGCGGCCAGCTTTCTGTAAGCCTTCTGCAGTTTGTAGCGGTTCGCAGCGCAAATTCTGAAGGACAGAACTGTATGGGAGAAATGGTTAGTGAAAATTCCTTCTTCATTGGGACTGAAAACAACATTTGCACATACAGTACTCGTAAATGGTGTTGCATCGTTGAAGTCAGGGCATCTGTGTATTTGCTCACTAGTAAGGTGGCGAAAGTTCTTAAAGAAGAAGTTTTTGTTCAAAAAATATAGATATGATGGGTCCTTGATGATGGCAAAAAAGGTTGGAGTTGTTTCCGGAGTTAACAGTTTCCGGAATTTCTCCTGAAATGGTTGGTTGTCAAAGCGAAGTCAGGTCGCCAAGCTCACCCTGTGCGTCGGGGCATCGCGGCTGCACCTTGTCCTCTTTGCTGTTCACTGCCAGATATGCGTGAGCGGAACTGCAAGTCAAGCAAAGTTGGGCATCCAGATATTTTTTATACTCTCGGATCTGCTTACTAGAAAATGTACATGAATAAGCTAAAACATGGGCCCCGCTCAGGAGCCGGAGTAGCCCCAGCGGCAAATACGTCTGACTGTCGCGCGCACGACCCCTGTTTTGAATCCGTTCGGGGCCACATTAATTTATGGTTTCTGTAACGTTGGTATTCATCGATGAGCTGGAACCTCGCCAGTGAGCACGCAAAGTTCTGTTTACCTATCTGTTTAACTATCAGCCGTTCTACACACGCAGTAAGGGATTCGTTTCACATTCCTTTCTCGCTACTGTTTAGTAGACGGTCACTAGAATAAACTTAATGGCGGTTTATTGGTGCGGTTTTAAAGACGAACGAAGAAAATACGCAGCACAATTGATCTTGGTGTTCTCAAACAATCGGTCTAAAGGTCTGTAAAAGCGCTGCAATCTCGCGCACTGAAGAAGCTAAAATATCTTCAATGTACCTTTTATTAGTAATTTTCAAAGATTTGGGGTGGGGGTGGGGTGCCGGTGGAAAGATGTTCTGTGTTTGCACGTACATTTAGATCGTTAATAATTAAACATGAATGTACGAAGCAAAAGTACGAGCTAAAATAAGCAAAAATGATAAGGGGAGCCGTAGCCCAGTGGCAAAGCGCGGCACTCTGATGTACCAGCGGCCCAGGCTCGATTCCAAGTGCAGTCACATTAATTTGGGGCTAAATTGGAATCTCGGCTTGGGCCTGCTCGTGCAATTGACGCGGCCTTCAGGGCCAACCTCCAAGGCACAGTGAAGTGTACATGCCAAACGATAAATAAGTTAGGGCCACTGTGCACCCTGTGTGAGTGCCTGTGCGTATGACTGCGTACGTATCCGCGCGCTAATGTCTCTCACCGGTTGTGTGACAACCAAAAGCAACTGCACGAGCAGACTACTAAAAGCAAACAAATATATAGCTGATCACCGCTGATCGTCACAATCGATGCACTTCTGTCAATTTCATAAATGTTTCATTTATTTTCATATTGTAATTTCACTTCCTGTTCTTCCTAAAAATGAGGTTCTACTAAACTTCACTATGGCAAATGGTTTTTTTCTGCTCAAATTCAAGGGTTGTATAGCAAATCGCCTTTGAGTCTTTCAACGCCAGTATTTAGGAAGTAATTTAATCCGGGTACTTTAAAGCTAGCTACTCACCTGGACTGCGTTGCGAACACGTATCCCAGTGCATCGTCCGAGTACAGGGCAATTGTGTCGCCGATGCACAGAACGTCCTCGCCAGCCATCGAGCGACAAGATTCCGACTCCGCTGCCTAGTTGCGACTTTGATTTTTTCACAAAAAGGAAGCTAGGAGGCTCGTTTATCACTTTCACTGCCGTACCTTTTTGATTAAAGCTCAATAGCTTTTGTGCGGAGCTCAAGAGCTGCTTTTTGACAGGGAAGCTGGGGTATTATACTCGTAGAACGGCGTTTAAAAATTAGCCGTTGCTACCCCGGCGTCTTCGTATCCAAGCAGCCAGGTATTCAAAAACTGACCATTTATTAATGGTCAGTTTGGCACTCGGCGTGGTGCCAACCAATGCGGGGCGAGTAGCTACCGAGATGGATGGCTCGGGACTCTCACCCCCCCTTTATTTAGGGAAAGAAATAATCGAGCCTCTTTTAAGATGCTACGCGCTGTATTTTGGCGAGTTGTGCTGAGAGTATGCTAGAGTTGTGTAAGTATTTGAAGAGTCCCCCAGCCACTTATGTCTGTAATCGGTAGAGCAATTTGTTTCACAAGAATTTTCTGCCTCTGTGTTCTAAAACACCCCTGTGCGTGGCCCAGCTACTAAATACATTATACTGTTTGCCACACTTCACTCATTCTATCATCCATTTCTTTAACGCTCCCCTCTTTTTGCTTGACCATTAGGCTCTATTCATTTTCTCATTCTATTCTGTTGCCACTGGCAACAACCAGGTAGACATCGCTCGTAGTAGAAGATTAAAATACGAGACAAGGCGAGACTCGTACAGCGGACTCTCTCGATCGGCACCTCACGTGAGACAAAGCAAAGAAGCTCCGTTCGGGATTTTGTCCATATTTTATCCTTCTATCCTGTTTGTGTACCCTTCTCACCTTTATTTCACTCTATCTCGCTCTCAACCGTAGCCTACAGTCAGTTTGCAGCGGATTAAATAATGAAGAAAGACAAACATAGCGTGTAAAATATGCCAAACGGCTGCAAACAGAGCATAGAAATGAACAGAGGAGCTAACAAAAATTTTATTTCAGTTCTGCAACGAAATAATCAATTTGTTTAATTTAATAAATATGCACAGGCAGCCTGAGAGCTTACAGACTATTGTAGTACTTCATTACAACTCAAGACAGATAGAGACAGTGCTATTTATAGAAAAGCATACACAAATTGTTTTGTTCATTTTGATCTCAACACTGTTTTGATGGAGCTGAAAAACAGAAAGAATCCCAACGCACTGATGCATTTCGGAGGACAAACAGATTGCTTTTCTCATCCCTAATTCGTTTACAGCAAATCCGCACTCAGTCGTCGCATGGTTTTTGAAACGCACCAGCCCAAGGAATGTACATGTACTCGCATGTAAATCTGTCCAAGGTACCGAGGTCAACAATAGGGATTTGCAGTGCTATCAGAGCGTGTTGGAGTGCAGTAGATGCGGTCTGTTGCACTCTTACAAAAGCCGCAAGTACTTGATGACGGCACTGCAGAGGGCCGCCCTAAAATATTGTTACCACCATTAAGGGTCCTTAGGTCTTTAGCCGGGGTACAACTGTATCTAATTCACCAGTCATTTCAGGACACGGATGCCGCATGAGCGTATTCTCTGTTGAACGTATGCTCAATTATATGTACGCTCATTGTCACAGAGTAACGAGTTGTTCTTTGTTTAACTTCTTAGTAAGCTTGTGAGCTTCTTAGTTTAGCAGCCAACTAGGAAACATTTATCACATTCCCAATATCAGAGATGCGCTGAAAAGAGCTTCCTCATCGCAAATTTCTTTCTAGCATTTGAGAAGTCCGGCAAAGCAACCAAGGCCATGGTAAGAGCTAATAACCATGCTGAGATCTTGAGGAATTACCGAGATGTCAAGGCTGACGGGAGGAATTGCTGAGATGTCAAGGCTGACGGGAGGAATTGCCGAGATGTCAAGGCTTACGGGGGAATTGCCGAGAGGTCAGGGCTGACGGGGGGAATTGTCGAGATGTCAAGGCTGACGGGAGGAATTGCTGAGATGTCAAGGCTGACGGGAGGAATTACCGAGATGTCAAGGCTGACGGGAGGAATTGCCGAGATGTCAAGGCTTACGGGAGGAATTGCCGAGATGTCAAGGCTGACGGGAGGAATTGCCGAGATGTCAAGGCTTACGGGAGGAATTACCGAGATGTCAAGGCTGACGGGAGGAATTGCCGAGATGTCAAGGCTGACGGGAGGAATTGCCGAGATGTCAAGGCTTACGGGAGGAATTGCCGAGGTGTCAAGGCTGACGGGAGGAATTGCCGAGATGTCAAGGCTTACGGGAGGAATTGCCGAGATGTCAAGGCTTACGGGAGGAATTGCCGAGAGGTCAAGGCTGAGAGGTCAGAAGCTAAATGCATTCGTAGTTTATTCAAAAAAATTATTCCATATTCCATTTTGATGCCTCACCAACCGGGTGCCCTGACTGCTAGTTAATTCTCAAAATCAGGTGCTTGCGAAGAAGCAATCCTGTTTATTGAAGTGAACTCATTCTATTATGTCCCGTTCCGGCGTGCATCCGTCAAGATACATCTTATATCCCTTATATTCAAATTGCAGCTCTAGGAAAGTAGCCGAGTGGAATGTAGCTACGCCAGATTAGCCAAGGCAATGTCATCTGTGGTCTTGAGCCCACTTCTTCCCCTCAGATGGTCTGCTCAGCACGAATCTTAACTGAATTTTTCAAGCCAAATTTGAATCTCCATTCGCAGACCGGTCAAGAACGGAGTCAGCCGGCCGCAACTTTTACAAGCTGAGAAATTCAGTGTCCTATTTTGTTACTTTGTTACGCTCGTGCGAATTTCCATGCTCGGGTGCCGGCCTTTCCTCGCCTGCAATGCTTAAAGTTCAGCTTGTCACTGCACAGTGCCTACGAATACTGAAATGATTTTTTGTTTCACTTATTTCACACATTTTTAAAGCTTAGCTATTGAAAGTATAACGGGTCAGCTCAAGTACCGCAGATCGGTAGCAGAGTTCTTAAGTAAACTTCCAAGAACACACAGCAGTTCAAAAAGGTCAATGGCACTGTGTATGCGGATTGTTGCGTTTCGCCCCTCCTGGACTTCTGAACTGAACATGAAGCAAGTATGTAGCGATTCTTTCTGCTTCAGATTCACCAGTTTATGAAGACAACGTTCAGAAAAGTACTTGGAGATGGGCGGCACGAAAAGGTAGTTCTCTAAATCGACACGCTCTAAGTGGGGCTTAAAAACGAACGAGTTTTTACGGTCTGTAAGAGTCCTTCTACCTGGTACTTGTGTAGCACGTGGCGTAGCCTCCAGGTGTAATATTGATACGAGTACCTATATCGACTGCTCACTCGCAAGCCCAGAGACAGCTACCGGTACGGGGCATCTGATCAGACAGATCTGAGAGGATCTGTTGTTTTTGCTTACTATACCTTCGTCTGTAGAATAGAAAGCACTTTGTACTCTACTTGTAAGAAGTAGCATACAGCAGAAATGCGAAAAAAACGAATTCGACAGAAAATGTTGCACAGCTTTCAGACACTGTCGACTTTTTAAAATATAATTGTTCTCCTGAATTAGATTGCAACTATTTAACAACAACAGAATCAATGACGTATGGTGCACAAAGCCTCTCTTATCTGTCTGTAGTCTTACATTTCTTCATTTTGAAAACCACTCTTTCCATATCTGCCTTACGCTCGTATCTGCCCTCCCAATACCTCTCTGTGCTACGCAGTGACAGTCTTGCCCATTGTGTGTTCTGCCTGCTCTAGTCAACTTGACCCAAAGACCACTAGACGAAATGGTAAATTCTAATGGCGGTTGCTTTACTTTTCCTACTTATTTTTTTAGAAGCGCATCGTCACGTGCACGAGCGTAAACACGTAAGATGAACTGCATTCTTTTGTCTGGCAATAAAATCAAAGCCATCGTTTGACACACGTGAACTGCAGTTCTTAGAAAGAACGGCTTCAAAGCATCAAAGCAGCAATATACTTCAATTTTAGCCTTAACTTTTAATTCGAAATGTTATGCTCATTAAATATCAATATTATATTTCTTTGCAAATTATGCACCACTTAAAACATTCGAAAAGAAACTCCTGCCAAGCGAAAATCATTCAGATCCTTATAGTTATCAACATTTATTGTACTAAGTAACAAAATATCGCACGAAACAAAATAACAGAGTGACACAATAAGAATACATGACTATGCATGCGCAGGAAGTTGCGGTATGAAAAAATTAGTATTTAGACTTTTATCACTTACTGGCATCTCAAATACTGAGCGAATGCAAAGGCCGCCGAACACTCGCACTACTACGTCAACTTTAAAAAAACAGACTGTGATCAAGAAATTTGCACTCAATTCTGATATACTCTATAAAACAGTAATTTAACACAAAGTTGTTCTAAAAAGACTCACCCGTCAGTCTTATTTGTAAGCGAATAAGGTTATAAAAATAGTGAAATCATGACTGTTTACTAATTAAAATACCTTAAAATATAATACAAGACCTTCGCGTGTGGTTGGGTCGCAGGAAAAGCCCCATGCTTGATGCAATTAAGATACAGCTACGCTCGTAGCTAGATACCAAAGGTTAACAATTCGGTGGCGATGGTCAAGCCTACGAAAAGCTTGCTAATGACTCGTCGTCTGAGTCCTCCCATCCGAGTGGCAGGCAGTCGAACGTGTAGTTCTCCCCATAGTTGCTGTCCCAGAACGTCTGCCCCAAGGTGTCGTAGCGAACGCAGAGCGCCGCTCGATCGCCCGCCCCTGTGCCGAAGCCGGGCGGCATCGGGATCCGGAAAGCGAACCTGTCAGTCATGTCGGCGGCTGTGTCCGATGCCTCGTAGACCGCCGGGACCTCGCTGCAGTTGTGCCAGCCGTCGAATGTGACTCGAACAGTTACTCGCTTCTCGAAGTGCAGGTTGCACACCCGGATGTGGCCGGACAGAACACAGCTGCTCTGATCGAACGACTCCCTCTCGAGCATTATCTTCTGAGACATGACTCGCGAGATGAAGCTGGCGCAGCTTCCCGGCTGAGGAAAACACGGACTGACGAAAAGACGCCGCCGAGACCGACCAGCAGATGCGGGAGCCAAAGAGTCTCGCCTGCGTCCAAGTCGCCGAAGAGTCGGCTCCGTCTCAGTCGGTGCGTCGAACTTGAATACGTGGCGCACCTTGATGAGATCCAAGCCGAGTGAGTCGGCGAATCGCACGGCCTTTTTGGTGCGTCGGCTACTGTCGCTGTCGGTCAAGCAGCTGCTCTTCAGCGAAGAGCACCGCTTGACGGCCACCCGCGATGTCCAGGTCTCTTCGTCCTCATCCAATACTTCGACCTGGTCCGTATCTGCGGCTTCCGTGACGTCATCCTCGTCCAATACTTCGACCTGGTACGTATCTGCAGCTTCCGTGACGTCATCCTCGTCCAATACTTCGACCTGGTACGTATCTGCAGCTTCCGTGACGTCATCTTCGAACGGATCGACGTCGGTTTCCTCTTCGCTGGCTGTCTGATCGCAGCTCCGCTGCACCCAGCCGTCGACTTGAGCCGCGGTGTCGGAAGCGGATAGCTCGCGATTCGTACCGACCTCTTTGAGTCCGATTTCTCGGAATGCACGACTGAGGCTATCGCATACGCCGTCGTCGCTCCCAGATTCCATGCTGTAGAAGCCAGATGATATTTGTCTCAGGTGCGACGGTGTTGACTTGTCGATGCAAACGGCCAAAATTTCTTTTGGCAGCGTCGATCCATCGTTTACACGAGTAGTGCCAGACTTTCTGGTGACTGTATCGTTCATGTTCAGCTTGATTTGAAGTCGGACTGAAATTCGGATTTTAATTAATTTTTTTTATTTTGCGTTAGCTATTCAATGTGCAGTTTAAATTTTCTTTTTTACATAAACTTGCGGAAAAGTGACCTCAAGAATTATGTCCCTGTCTTTTCGAAAACAACCGGTACTCTGGTCTGAAATAAACTGTTTTCCACACGTCCATTGAGCACAAATTAAAATTAGAAGCATAGTAGGTCAACATGTTTATAGTATATGTACTGAAGTATCAATATTTACTAATAACTCAAGTTTTCGACTGGATGTAAAAAGACGATTGAACTTGATTTGGAGGGTTACGTGGCCCAATACAATTATGGTGATAATAATATGAATCATTAAATAATTCAGGTAAATAATTCTTTATCATAGGTGAAATGGGTGCGGCAATAGTAAAGTTACTTACAACCTTACCTCATCACTTGAAGACCATCTGCGGATTTCCAGGTTGACATTCGTAAGGAAATTTACCGTTCTGCCGGTACACAATAATCTACAGTCGCACTGACGCTTGGACATTTTCCACAGCCTCAATAAATTTGCTAAATCTTACCAGATAATAGAAAGGCAGTTTCGGCTATGCGGGCAGAGAAGTCAGTAAAAGAAAAATTGGGATTGTCTGGATGCTTTGCGGTCCTCCTGTACAGCCGGGCGCGCGCGTACCTATGCGGGATGCGGGAATTGTTTTGCTGGCGTTTCCGCGCTGCCGCTTGGATATTTAATACAGCTGTGAATGAGGGCAGAACAGGCCAGAAACCCCATATGAACACAGAGGTTGGCGCCCTGCCTAGCAAACCTTGCAGGCTGTACTATTATTGGCTAGCCAAGAGCCGGCTGGGGCTAGAAAGCCCAGAAAGCCAGATAGACCAGACACTTGGCTGCCTCCACTACAATTTTTTTGCTTCGATCCGTCTGTGCAAGCTGTTTACCGCGCGCTCGGCTCTAATCTACTGAGCCAGTAAAACCTGATTCTAAGCGGTTTCTGGCGCAAATAAGTGAATTGAAGGCAGTTTCCAGACAGTCGAATGCAGACCACTGAATAAAGTAAGAAAAATATTTTCACGGGTGAGGCGCTTCTTTCATCATCATCATATTCACGGGGCGATGGGTTTGTTATTTAAGTGCAGTTTGAGCAAGAAAGTCGGATTTTTTAAAAGTACATAATCATAATTCATAATTTGTATTGTGTTCTCGCTTTTTAAACTCCATTTATAATTCAGTAAACATTATGAGGAGAGCGCAAAGAGAAAAAATACACACTGTGTAACGTCTAGAAGGGAAGCAAACGTCTTTTAAGTTTTGTTAAGTTATCAAAGAAAGTCACTAATAATTATTCTGCATTAATGTAGCTTCATCCGTTGGCAGAAAAAATCACAGGCCTACAGATTTCCAACACGAGCTATGTCCTAATCATCATTCAAAATCACCTTCACCTGCTACTTAGCAGCCGCGGAAATTGTAACATCTGAGTGTTGTGCAGCATGCTATTTTTCCAGTGGATAAAAGTTCTTTCTGCCATTATTTATCTCTGGCCAGTAGAAAGTAACACTACAATGTCGGAAACTATTTGTACATGTACGTAGTTTCTATTGCACAAGCTTTTGCTATTGGCTGGTATTTTCAGAAAGAGTAAGTGGGTGTTTCTGTTTACCACTGCACCACGAGGTCAGACGGTACAGAGCCCGGTGAGCCATGTGTTCCATGCAAAGTTCCAACTGCCGTCAACACTATCGCTGTCTATTTACGACATTTCTGCATTTCTGCGACTAGGTTACATAGCAGCGGTATCTCGAAGCGCTCGCATTGATCTGTTTGCGAGGACAGAGGCCGTAAGAACTGAAAAGTCTGCGCTGTTCTTCACTCGTAGCTGTGACCTTATTTACAATAAAATAGCACAGCGTATCTGATAATATCTTATCTCGTCAGGAGCCTGACGATGCCTGACGATGCCTGACGATGCCTGACGCGAGGCGAAACATGCCGAATAACAAAAAATGATAGCGCTCACGTTCTTAATTTTGCTTTTCATCAGACGCGCAACTTTGCCACAATACTGATAATATCAATATTCTCTATAGTAACAGAGGACTTTCATGAACGAATACTTTTAGGAGAAGAAAACCTGCGCTTCAAAAGATTATTTTAATTGTATGATACAGACCTTTCACTCGACAGCATCGAGGATCTCAGCGAATACGAGTAAACTGCATGGTCACTCAATAATTTTCTCCGAATCTACACGTTAACCTTGTTCTTCTCTGGTTGCAGTGAATTTGTTGCGCAGAGCTTTCTCACTCTGAAGTAAGTCAATGGCCAGATGTGTGCACCATGAACTGCACACAGGCACTACTTCACCAAAACTGCCTGTTAGCTGTTGGCAACCTGCAGCCAACAGCATCAGGTGGCTCAGCCAAGACTTCGGCAAGACTCTCTCTTTCCAAGCCAGGCTTCCAACCGGATGGTGCCCTGTTGTCGCATCTGCCCATTGAAATATAAGCATGCAGAGAGACTTAACTGGCATGTTCCACAGGCACAGACGATGGGAACACTATTCGAAGATTTGGATGTCTCACTGACGAAATCTTATGGAATACCGTTTGACACCGGCGGAACAAGCAAGACAGAAAGCGATTTCTATCTAAATTCTTGCATACAATCTGTCCAGGCAGATACGCTGAGACTCGCTTCTGTGGCCGTTGAGCAATTATTCTACAGGTGCTACGGCGACTGCTAAATTGAAAATAGAAAACGTCTCAAATATCAATACTTTGATGGTTTTCTTAACTCTATAGTCGCAGTTTCCCAACAGGTTCCTTTGAAGTTCCCTCGAATAGTCAAAGAGCACCGGATGGTCCTGGGTGTCTTTGCGCACCTGAGATCAGACAGACTCGGACACAAAAATAGAGAGAAGAGATATTTTTCTGCTATCAAACGGGTGCATTATCTAGTTAAAATTCTGCTCCCAATCGGGACGTGAGATATGGGAATGTTGGATTTCTTCAGGCCTAGTCGTCTTAGTGTCGTTGGCGCCCAATCGGGACGTGAGATATGGGAATGTTGGATTTCTTCAGGCCTAGTCGTCTTAGTGTCGTTGGCGCTCAATCGGAGTTGCTAATTGTACAGCAGAAAATATTTCTCTGCATTATTCTCTGCAAAGAATATTCTTACAAGGTCCCTTGTCGAAAAAAATTTGAGAATTTCTCCGACTTGAGATTTCGAATGCACGCCTGGTTTGTAACTCCCACAAAGGCGATCTCGCTATTAGAGAAGGCAGATCTCGCCATTTTTAGCCATGACTGGAACTCACAATAAGTGATATCTATCACAGATCTGGAGCCATTCCAAGTCCATTTCTGTAGTTTCAAAGGTGAAAGCTAATTAAACAGGCTGTTTATGCAGGACAGAGTAGGTATGTAATCAGACCGTCTTAGACGCTTCAGAAAATTCACTGCTTGTCGAACTGCTTCAGAATTGCAAAGCTTCATCGGATCCAATTTTGAGCGGTTCTATTCGGCGAAAATTTTCTTTTTCTTATATTGTGCTCCAGTGTATTTCACAGACGAGTAAAAATATCATATCTCATTAAAATATGCTCATTGCTGTAAAGTTCTATCTGGAAATATTATTTATTACTTGTGCACGCTCGGGTACGCTTGCACATGACAGGTGAATTTGGGAAATAAAAAGTCACGTGACAAGACTGAATGAAAAAAAACAAACTTAAATCATTGTGCCTCATGCTAACAGGCCGTTTTCGCTTGAAAGAAAATTCGAATTTTTTGGGACGAGTGTCACGAAACAAAATCAAGGAACAATGCTGAACTATACAAATTGACCCCTGTGACATTAATTGTCACACAGATGAGGTTTTTGCTGCCAAGCGAGTTCTCGCGCCGAAAATTCATTCGGAGGACTAATCTGGTACAATTGTGACTGCGATTGTACATATCAAATGAGGATCAACTCTGGAATTGCGAGTACATGAAACATGTGTAACATAACAAAAAATGACTCTTCAACATAAATGTACAATCCTCAAGATAAGCCATTCAGAAGACTCATATAGAGAATTGTTTACGAATTATTTATGCAAAAAATATTTTTTTAAATAAAAAAACTGCTCTATATCATGCGAAAAATGAACATAATGCGAGAGAAATCAAATGAAACTGCAAAGACACTCTCAACGACGATGCATATCAGATCTACGAAAAGCTTGCTAATGACTCGTCTGAGTCCTCCCATCCGAGTGGCAGGCAGTCGAACGTGTAGTTCTCCCCATAGTTGCTGTCCCAGAACGTCTGCCCCAAGGTGTCGTAGCGAACGCAGAGCGCCGCTCGATCGCCCGCCCCTGTGCCGAAGCCGGGCGGCATCGGGATCCGGAAAGCGAACCTGTCAGTCATGTCGGCGGCTGTGTCCGATGCCTCGTAGACCGCCGGGACCTCGCTGCAGTTGTGCCAGCCGTCGAATGTGACTCGAACAGTTACTCGCTTCTCGAAGTGCAGGTTGCACACCCGGATGTGGCCGGACAGAACACAGCTGCTCTGATCAAACGACGCCCTCTCGAGCATTATCTTCTGAGACATGACTCGCGAGATGAAGCCGGCGCAGCTTCCCGGCTGAGGAAAGCACGGACTGACTAAGAGGCGCCGCCGAGACCGACCAGCAGATGCGGGAGCCAAAGAGTCTCGCCTGCGTCCAAGTCGCCGAAGAGTCGGCTCCGTCTCAGTCGGTGCGTCGAACTTGAATACGTGGCGCACCTTGATGAGATCCAAACCCAGTGAGTCGGCGAATCGCACGGCCTTTTTGGTGCGTCGGCTACTGTCGCTGTCAGTCGAGCAGCTGCTCCTCAGCGAAGAGCACCTCTTGACGGCCACCCGCGATGTCCAGGTCTCTTCGTCCTCATCCAATACTTCGACCTGGTCCGTATCTGCGGCTTCTGTGACGTCATCCTCGTCCAATACTTCCACCTGGTTCGTATCTGCGGCTTCTGTGACGTCATCCTCGAACGGATCGACGTCGGTTTCCTCTTCGCTGGCTGTCTGATCGCAGCTCCGCTGCACCCAGCCGTCGACTTGAGCCGCGGTGTCGGAAGCGGATAGCTCGCGATTCGTACCGACCTCTTTGAGTCCGATTTCTCGGAATGCACGACTGAGGCTATCGCATACGCCATCGTCGCTCCCAGATTCCATGCTGTAGATTCCGGATGATATTTGGCTCAGGTGCGACGTTGTTGACTTGTCGATGCGAACGTCCAGGGTGTTTCCCGGCGGCATCGTCCATCCATCGTTTTCGGTGGCGACTGAATCGTTCATGACCGGTTGCATTTTCAGAGTCGGACTGAAATTCGAATATAATAAACAATCCACCTTTGCTTACAGTTTTTCATAATATTGAATTGTCTATTGTCGGTACCTTTATTCAGGTCAATCATTTTTTTATAAATAATGGATCTGTCAAAAGAAGTCACTGGCCCTTCCTGGACTTCAGCTACCGCAATTTTTCAGAGAATTGGTAACAATGCTAATAAAACAACTGCATCTGTTTTCGAGGGATAAAATTAAAAATCTTGAGCTGGGTGCACATACCAGCTCGAAGTTACTCACCAACTTGCCTCAATAAGTGAAGATCCACCTGCTTATCCGTAGAAAAAAAGTTAATTGCTACCGGGATATTAAACGTGCAGACCCTCGCACACTTCCACACTACTGCTGTAAATCAGCTCTGCCTTACCCAATGGAGGAGAGGCAGTTTTAGCCGGTCGGGGAGAGAAAAATCCTAGGGGAAGAGAAATCGGGAATGCCTGGATTCTTTGCGCTCCTGTACAGCCGGGCGCGCGTACTTGTGAATGAACACCCTTTGGTATTCAGAGTGGCTTTGATTGAAGGCAGGGTAGGCAAGAATGTCAGCTGCCCCATGTATACTCGTACACTGCCCACTGACCTGACCAACCTCTGCTGTTTACTATTAGCTGGCAGGCCGGCTGGGTAGAAGGTCAGACAGACGCCGCACATTACACTTTGATTCTCAGGGTTCATATAGAGGTTTTTGGGCCAAACAAACCCACACAGTCGCCGTGCTATCGTAGAATCACTGACACTTGAATGTCTCCACTGCTGCCCCCCCCCTTTTCTCCTTGGCTGCTATCTGCGCACTTGTCTGCGCAAGTTGTTTACCACTTGCCATGTCGGAGCGGTTTCTGTCACGGTGACTCGTCTGAAATTTGACACGAAAGGTCGAATAGGGCATAGAAAACAGAATTTCTGGTAGCTGCCTGTGTTACTGATAATTTCCTAATGCCTATTGGTTGCGGGAATCCTGCCTTCGGTGAAACGGTCAATTAGCCTGCTGGCAAGGCAGTTCTGTCCCATTAACCTGAGCAGGCTCACAATACGCACAAGATTTCTTTGACTTTCTTTGGCTTTGATTTGGCTTTCACTTTCTTGAGATGAGTCTGCCGGACGAGTGTTAGTTGGCAAACTTGGTTTTAACTAGATTTAGCTTAAGAAGTACTTTGAAGACTTGGAAGAATTTATACTCTCTAGATGTGGGTGAATGTAAATTTTGCAAGAAGAGATTTATTAACTAGTACATTCTCGCTTTGTAAATTTGCAAATGCTCACAACTCACTGATAAGCATAGAAACAGTCACGCTTTTTGTGAAAAAATGTTGCAGCCAATGTCATCACGTGACGAATTTATTTCATGTACTTTTCGCTGTGACGAATCGCTTTTGTTACTTTTGTGACTTTTCGCTTGACCATGGCATGGACAGCAATGAGGCTTCTCTCAAGCCTATCGATTTTGAATGTCCCAGGACTTTATTTCATAATCCTTTTTTTCCGGTTTTCGAAAGCAGCGGCTATTTTATCAGTAGCTGTGGTTTTAAAGTTCACCATGCCCTTTTCAATTTCTATATTTACTGTAGATCGGAAATGCATACGCGGCAATGTCAGGGCACTTGTTTACAGATTGAACTTCAATTATTATCTGTCAGGATGCATTGAAAACAGCGGGGACCCCCATCAAGACTGGCCTGAAGGTAAGGGGGTGGCTATGATAGTTACGTCATCCGTTATAAGCTACGGGCTGCTTACCAAACCCATTTTTGTAACTAGGTAGCATGGTGCGCGGCAATTGAACTGCTTGCAAGGACAGAGTATCGAAAAAAACTGAAAAGTCTGCAACGGTCTTCGATCACTTGTAGCTGTGACCTTATTTGCAATAAAATAGCACAGCGTATCTGACAATATCTCTATCCTATTAGAACAGAGGACTCTCGCTAATACTTTTAGAAGGAGAAACTAGAAAGGAGAACTTGTGCTACAAAAGTTTCTTTTTATTATAACTTTATAGTAGAATTCACTCGAAAGCATCGAGATGAGAACTAAGTAAATTGCATAGTGACTACATAAATTTTCTGTTCCGAGATCTTGGTGCGTTTACCAGAAAATTTACTGGAAAATTTACTAAAAGTTATTAGAAATCTTACGACAAAACTTACTACAAAACTTACTAAAAAACTTACTACAAAACTTACTACAAAAACTACTAGAAAACTTACTACAAAACTTAATAGAAAACTTACTACAGAACTTACTACAAAACTTAATAGAAAACTTACTACAAAACTTAATAGAAAACTTACTACAGAACTTACTACAAAACTTAATAGAAAACTTACTACAAAACTTAATAGAAAACTTACTACAGAACTTACTAGAAAACGTACTAGAAAACTTACTACAAAGCTTACTTGCAAACTTACAACAAAACTTACTAAAAAATTTACTACAAAGCTTACCGCAAAACTTACTTAAAAACTTACTAGAAAACTTACTATAGAACTTAATACAGAACTTACTAGAAAACTTAATACAGAACTTACTACAGAACTTAATACAGAACTTACTATAGAACTTACTAGAAAACTTACTACAGAACTTAATAGAAAACTTACTACAGAACTTACTACAAAACTTACGACAAAACTTAATAGAAAACTTACTACAGAACTTACTACAAAACTTACTAGAAAACTTACTAGAAATCTTACTACAGAACTTACTACAGAACTTACTAGAAAACTTACTAGAAAACATACTTGAAATCTTACTACAGAACTTACTAC
Organism: Macrostomum lignano; assembly: GCA_002269645.1. Lineage (NCBI taxonomy): Eukaryota > Metazoa > Platyhelminthes > Macrostomidae > Macrostomum > Macrostomum lignano. The sequence goes on along the minus strand of NIVC01003420.1, from coordinate 23,964 downwards.
AGAACTTACTAAAAAACTTACTACAAAACTTACTAGAAAACTTACTAGAAAATTTACTTGAAAACTTACTTGAAAACTTACTACAGAACTTACTACAGAACTTACTACAGAACTTACTACAAAACTTACTACAAAACTTACTAGAAAACTTACTTGAAAACTTACTACAGAAATTACTACAGAACTTACTAAAAAACTTACTACAAAACTTACTAGAAAACTTACTAGAAAACTTACTATAAAACTTACTACAGAACTTACTACAGAACTTACTACAAAACTTACGACAAAACTTAATAGAAAACTTACTACAGAACTTACTACAAAACTTACTACAAAACTTACTAGAAATCTTACTACAGAACTTACTACAGAACTTACTAGAAAACCTACCAGAAAACTTACTTGAAATCTTACTACAGAACTTACTACAGAACTTACTACAAAACTTACTAAAAAACTTACTAGAAAACTTACTTAAAAAACTTACTAAAAAACTTACTAAAAACCTTACTAGAAAACTTACTAGAAAACTTACTAGAAAACTTACTTAAAAAACTTACTAAAAAACTTACTAAAAACCTTACTAGAAAACTTACTAGAAAACCTGTACTGGAAAAACTTGAGCTTCTCTTCTCTTCTCTTCTCTTCTCGTCAGACTTCAGCTTTCTAAAGTACATCATCGGGTTTGTACGCTCGTACTGTCGATGCCGTTGCTTGCTAATGCTAGAGTTCGCAACCAGAGCATCTGTGCCAGGATTGAAAGCATTCCGGGATGATGGCCCACGGTTTGACACGGGAATTCAATTAACTGGCTGACTTGATGAAGTAGCGTATATAAACCGAGATCAGACGTAAACAGACCCTGGGTGGTAAGTCTAGAAGATAAGGTAGAAGACCGTTTTTAGTTTTTGCTAATAGTTTTATATGCAAACATTGGGTAATCTGGTATCCTCACCTCTTTCTTAATGACGGTAAAGAATGATGAAGTATATTAATAAATTTATGCACTCGAAACCTTTTTAATCCTGGAACTCGGGATTAGCCATTAGATAGAAGACCGAAATGTACAAGTAACTGCGAAAGCTTTCAAAACACTTATTAAAAATTAAAAAATCAATGTTGAACCTCATAGCAATTTAGCAAGAATTCTTGAATAAATAAAGTTCGATGCCAGGGCTGGGAAAAATCAATACATATATTACGAGCGTATCTATTGCTTTGTAAATGAAGTCACTTTAGACGACCTTCACCTGCAGTAGGCCCAATTAAGGTTAGTTGAGGTGCCATTATCATTTTCCCGGTGGTTAAATGACTAACAGTTTTTACAGTGCTACCTTGTTTATTTAGATTTGACAATGAAATTACGAAATTGAGCAGAATAACTTTTGAAGGTCATTTGAAAATCTGACTTTTTCCGTTCAACAAACAGGCTCAAAGCGGCTGATTGAGTTTTTTTGCAGTTATGATTCAAATAAAATAGTAGAACTTTGTATTGATTCGTTTCAAGTTAACTTCGTACTCGCGTGACATCGCACAGAATAAAAAACTATTGTAGTAAAATAGACTGTTAGCCTTAAATCTCGCCACATTCGAATTCTGTTCAAAGATACCTATACTTTAGTTCGTGTACATGACGGGTGAAATTTCTAAGAAAAGCAAACTACAGTACCCTCATGCTAAGAGGCCCTTCTTGAAAGAACCAGCATTGAATCAAAATCTGCAGCTGTGGTCCAATTAGAATATTCGCCCAACTACCTCAGTGCGTCCAAAAAGTTCTTAGACACGCCTCCTATCTCTGCATCTGTTTAATCGATTTATATAAAAAGTTACACAAATATGGGCCAATATGTTTTGAATTCAGTGCTAAAGTTTCAGCTTAATCGGGTTGACAGAGCGAAAGCAATCGATCATTTACTGAGGAACCTACGAAATTAGCAATACGATTTTAAACTCAACAAAATGTAAAAGTTAACGAGCAAACAGTTCAAACTGACAAGTTCCAGAACTTCAAAAACGGATCACCAATCGTGAAAATCTTCAGAAGAATCTTCATTCCGTCGAATGCACTTGTCATATCGCATCGGCAACTCATCCTCAATCCACGCCGACCACATATCCCTAGGTGTCGTTCTGATCAGCCCCTCAGCAGCCGCTTGCAGCTCGGGGGAAGCTGGCAAACCGCTGGCCTCTTGGACTCATCCTGTGTGCTGAATCTGCTCAGATTGAACTCGTCTCCCAGAGCTGAAATTGCCGCCCTTTGTTGCAAGCAGACTTCGTATAGGCAATTCTTCTGCTCCTTTCCACCTGAGGCTGGTTCCGCGTCTCAGCATCTGAATCTCTGTGCACTCTGGCTATGCTGCTTACTGCTTTGTTCTTTTTTGCTCTTTAATCTCTGGCTAAACCCTCACAGCTGGCATTAGTATTAAATCAGTTAAGGTAGTAATCAATACTCAGCGAAAGCAGTGATATTTTTGCTGATTAATTTTTCTAAAAAATGAGCTGCAATGTCACCACTGGAGTCCAGGTTCGATGCTCTTCAAAAATCGTATTGCTAATTTCATAGGTTCCTCAGTAAATGATCGATTGCTTTTGCTCTGTCAACCCGATTAAGCTGAAATGTTAGCACTGAATTCATTACATATAGGTCCATGTTTGTGTAATTTTTTATAAAAAATCGCTTGAACAGATACAGAGATAGGAAGGGTGTCTAAGAACTTTTTGGACACACTAAGGTAGCATGCGGTCGGTACGCCATGAAGCAACGCTGCATGCAGATGAAGAAAATCTTAACGCAGAAGTGCTGCCGAGAATACTAATTGAACTCAAACTACTACAGCGAACGGAAACTTTGAAAATCCACTGTTTAGGTACAGACAACAGAGAAACACCGGCTGCTCAAGAAACCTAACGCAAAGACTAAAGATGCTCTTTCCACAAATTAGATTTGAAAGAAGTTGTAAAAATATGCAGTTCAAAATGGATTTTTAAAACACAAAAAACTTCGAAATTCATCGGCTCCCACCTAAAAATCGCAAATCTGCTATCTAAAAACAATACTTGAGCAGTAAGAAAAACAAACTGCCAACGCAAGAGAAATCTCGATATCAAAAATAAAAAATGACTGACAACGACGATGCATATCAGATCTACGAAAAGCTTGCTAATGACTCGTCTGAGTCCTCCCATCCGAGTGGCAGGCAGTCGAACGTGTAGTTCTCCCCATAGTTGCTGTCCCAGAACGTCTGCCCCAAGGTGTCGTAGCGAACGCAGAGCGCCGCTCGATCGCCCGCCCCTGTGCCGAAGCCGGGCGGCATCGGGATCCGGAAAGCGAACCTGTCAGTCATGTTGGCGGCTGTGTCCGATGCCTCGTAGACCGCCGGGACCTCGCTGCAGCTGTGCCAGCCGTCGAATGTGACTCGAACAGTTACTCGCTTCTCGAAGTGCAGGTTGCACACCCGGATGTGGCCGGACAGAACGCGGCTGCTCTGATCGAACGACGCCCTCTCGAGCATTATCTTCTGAGACATGACTCGCGAGATGAAGCCGGCGCAGCCTCCCGGTTGAGGAAAGCACGGACTGACTAAGAGGCGCCGCCGAGACCGATCAGCAGATGCGGGAGCCAAAGAGTCTCGCCTGCGTCCAAGTTGCCGAAGAGTCGGCTCCGTCTCAGTCGGTGCGTCGAACTTGAATACGTGGCGCACCTTGATGAGATCCAAGCCGAGTGAGTCGGCGAATCGCACGGCCTTTTTGGTGCGTCGGCTACTGTCGCTGTCAGTCGAGCAGCTGCTCTTCAGCGAAGAGCACCGCTTGACGGCCACCCGCGATGTCCAGGTCTCTTCGTCATCATCCAATACTTCGACCTGGTCCGTATCTGCGGCTTCCGTGACGTCATCCTCGTCCAATACTTCCACCTGGTCCGTATCTGCGGCTTCCGTGACGTCATCCTCGAACGGATCCACGTCCGTTTCCTTTTCGCTGGCTGTCTGATCGCAGCTCCGCTGCACCCAGCCGTCGACTTGAGCCGCGGTGTCGGAAGCGGATAGCTCGCGATTCGTACCGACCTCTTTGAGTCCGATTTCTCGGAATGCACGACTGAGGCTATCGCATACGCCATCGTCGCTCCCGGATTCCATGCTGTAGATTCCGGATGATATTTGGCTCAGGTGCGACGTTGTTGACTTGTCGATGCGAACGTCCAGGGCGTTTCCCGACGGTAGCGCCGATCCATCGTTTTCGGTGACAGCCCGGCTGATGACTGAATCGTTCATGTTTAGCTTGATTTGAAGTCGGACTGAAATTTGAATTGATGGGGCAGGTTGTTAATTATTCGCCAAGTAACCATTAAAAATTTCATTTTTTGACCTTTATAAGTTTCGCTTCCTACTTGAAGTAGTAAAAGTTGCGGCTTCCAGCTATTACTAATATTGTGTTGTGTTGCTGTTTTAGAGTACAAAATGTTGTTTTGACTAAGATTTTCTGTTGTGCAAATGTGAATTCACTGTTGTTCCGTGGCTACATTTGGTTGGGTTGGGAACAAATAGAGCCATTCTGCAACGTTCCAATCGTCCTCGCAGAAAACTGTACGAAAAGGTATTAGTAAATAATTTCTGTTTTTTTCAACGATAGGATAGACACTAATAATGGCTAAACGCTACAGCAAGATTATGACTGTCCTGGCTCCTACCTCATCAAGTGAAACGACCGAAGCTTCGCTTTCGATCCGAATGAGTAAGAGGAGACTTGTAAGTCGCGGCACAAGTTAATCAGTCTATACAAAAGCCTTCCCAGCTGCTAGGTATGAAAATCCTGCTTTTATATTTGTCGATGGTCGAGAGACGAGGTGTAGAAAAATGTGAGAGGTTGGGTCGGGGTGTCTCCCGATCCTGCACTGCCACGACGCGTGTACGCTGGGTGAGGGCGGCGTCGCCCGGTTCTGGCTGGGGCAGACCCAGCGATAAAAGGACGAGTGGACAGTATTATGCAGCCTAATCGACAGAGCGTTCTCTAAAACCTGTCCGCCATTGGCTGAGAGCATGGGTAAGAAGGGCGGGAATGCACATTGTGTATTTAGGGTTCAAACTGAGGTCGTTGGCAGCAGTAATAGCTGCCTTCCCTTACAACCTTTACTGTTAGTTATCTTTTCTGTGCCAGGGAGTTCCAAGGCAAGCCTTCTATGGAGTGACAAGGAGTCAGTTTAAAGCTGGCTGAACTCTTCCTAGAAGTTTCTGTCAGTTCTTTATCGCCTTTTTTCTAACCTTTATCAGTGTAAAATTAATATTTGAGAGCAACATTGAAGCGGTCTTTCACTCTACCATTCAAGAACTCTTGTCTGTCCATTTAAGGATTTCGAAATTCACCTTTTTTAGCACACAGAAACGGGAGAAAAATACATGGGAGAAACTCTCGAACAGAAAAGCTAGAACTCGTTCACAATGACGACTCATTCTAAGGCAGCCAAAATTCTCCATCTTGTTAATTTTCAATGAATGATCTTTAATCTTGCCAAATCGCCAACAAAACGAAGTTGCAATTCAGCAATTTTTTAATTGCTTGGCCCAACATTTATTCAGAGCCGGGGCTTCAGGGCCGCACACTGAGCACGAAAACTAATCAAAGGTGGCCTCTGTGGGTAGAAAGCAGTATCAACCGAGTAATGTGCTTGCAGAGCGAGGTCTGTGTGTGCATTTTAACTCATGCAAATAGAGATCAAACTTTGATTACTTTTTGATTTACTGATAGTACCTGAATTACCTACCGAGGACCACTAACCAGGGACCACTAACCAGTGACCAATATCAAAAAGGACCACTAAAAAGGACAACTAACCAAGGATCAGGGACCACTAACCAGAAACCAATAACAGGGACCACTAATCGGGACCACTAACCAGAGACCACTAACCAAGGACAACTAAACAGCAGGGACCACCAATCAGTGACAAATAACCAGGGGCCATTAACCAGTGATCATTAACCAGGGACCAGGGACTAGGGACCACTAACTAGTGATCAATAATCAGGGACCACCATCCAGAGACCACTAACCAAGGACAACTAACCAGGGACCAGGGACCACTAACCAGTGACCCCCCACTGACAATTGCTTTCTACACCGGAACGGAGCAACGCAGACTCACAAACTTGCAAACTGGCCTAACATTCTGTTATGCACCTTATCAAACGATAATCAAGTCGCCAGCCTTCAACAAAGTCGAGAAATTCAACGATTCTGCCAGAAGTTCGGTTTTTTTACACAAGCGCTAATGAATTCAGTACACTCTTGTGCACCAGTGAGGCCTTGTCAGTCCCTCATATTTCAGCAGTACGTCAACCACATGTGTCTGCATCATCAATAACTTTGGTGGCCCCAGGCCTTCAGTCAGGTGGAGCTCCTGGACCTTCAACAGGTGGCACCAAGTGACCATGAACACCCTGTCCGATTTCTCTGATCAATCCTCGACAGTGGGCAAGTCGCAACTGCTAGAATTACTCAAATAGTCTCTCAAGCATTCGGTCATCACCTCGACACTTTGCATACGACAGTAAGAAAATCTAAACTACTCTGTTTCCCAGTCTCAGAGGTTGTCCGCGGCGTGTCTACCAGCCCGTCTGTCGCGACTCGCAACCCCTGGGCTGGTGATCTTGGGGTTGAGCATCAGCTACCGCTGTTTTCAAGTCATCACATGCTGATGTCGATCGCTAAGGCCAGCAGGAGTGACTGCACAGCTGTCATCGTGGCTCTTGAAGACATCCTTGGCTACTTTTTGAAAAGCCTCAGGTAAAAACCAGAAATGAAAATGGCTGGATATTCCTCCTGTGAAAATCTCACTAGTAGAATCTGGGGAAGCAGAGAACACTGCAAGTACTCGCAGCAGAAAAATGGCATGCATGCATATTCTGTTGCTATGGCTGGAATCTTCGAGCCTTAGCCGGAATTAAACTTTTCTGTCGTTCTCTCTGCTAGAAGCAATCAAATCAAACTTAGACATATTTGTCTGGGCACACATGAAAACATGATTAATTAGAAGAAGTTAATTTAGACTGGGTGAGTGAAGGTATGAATAGAGGTTGGAATCCCAAAAAAGTGCAGAGTGGAGTTTCCAGCTCCGATCAAATTCAAGCAGCATTCTTGTCGGCAGTTTTTACTGCATACAACGATATTACGAGGCATGCTCGAAAACTCCTACTGTCAGTTGGGTAGGAAATTTCACGAAGTAGCTTCTTTAGCCAATCCAAATGGGAGCGTAATTAGAAATTTTATATTGATTGGGTCCACGGAGTTTCAATAGTACTCGTACCTCCTGGGATCAAGAACTTCCAGTTAAAATACATAAGTATGCTTCTAGACCATAATAAATATTTGTTGGGTGACGCAAACGGTGATGGATGGGTGAGACAGTTCAACCCTGAGCTCGTGTCCTTCCGCGCCAAGCAGCAGGACTGCCAGCTGCGCCGCCAGCCAGGTAAGACAGGTGAGACAGGTGAGACAGGTAATATTGGTCTGTGTACAGTTGGGATTGGTCTGTGCACAGGTGGGATTGGTTTGTGAACAGGTGGGATTGGTTTGTGAACAGGTGGGATTGGTTTGTGAACAGGTGGGATTGGTCTTTGCAAGGTGGATTTGGTTTATGCACAAGTGGGGGGATTGGTTTATGCGCAGGTAGGATATGCCTGTATACTGGTGAGACTGCTGCACACAGGATAGATTGGTCTGTGCACAGGTAAGAAATGCCTGTATACAGGTGAGACTGATGCACACAGGTCAGAGAGACGAAGCGGATTTCAGGTTTCAGGCTGGCGAGTCAGAGACGGTCCTCTTGTCGGTCCCAGCCGATGTCTCCTCCTTGCTGGTTGGCCGCAGGCATCTGGAAATGAGAACCCGATGCGCAGCAGCAGCTCCAGCAGCTCAATCATGGTGATGATGCTGGCACCGATCCAGAGTCCTGTACAAAGTTTGAATCAGTTTTCTGCCTATTAACAAACTGTTCAGTAAAAAACAGTGCAGTAAACCTATGAGCATTGGTACCAACGATCCACCATGACAGAATGAGGACCCAGCTCACCCAGGATGCCGCCGAGGTCAGACAGCAAGTTCCGCAGGGGGTAGACCCAGTCCTCAATGTAGTGGTACGCTCCAGAGGCGGAAATGTGCAAATCCAGCAGGCTGAAGTACTGAAACTTCTCCGGCACTGGCCGATTCATCGCCGCACGCAGGCTGGCCAGAGTGGCATTATCAACGGACTCAGCCTTGGCTATCGCCCTGCTCAGAAACATGTCCATTGAACTCTGAAATGCTGTCACTGAGTAGCCGGCCGCCGAGTCCATCGGCCAGCGAGTGGCCATCACGGACGCGGGAAACTCGGAGCGCCGGCACAGCCGGTTGCAGTCGTCCGCTGCGGTGCGGCCTCTCTGGAGACTCTCAACTCTGTCAAAACAGAGGGCAGCTCGACGCAGCTGCTCCCAGCGGGCCAAGTTTGCCTGGTAAAATTCCTCGAAGCTCTGCACAGTGCTTCCGTTCTTGATGGTCATGCTGGCCGAGGTGTTGGTTGGCGGCCGGATGTCAATGAAGAACATCGGCTCCCACATCTCGTGGCAGGGCCGGGCGGCCGGCATGAGGTCCGAAGGGATTGGCAGGTGCTCCGCCAGGCAGCCGCATTCGTGTAGAAACTGCAGCTGCTGGCGGCGCAGCTGGCAGTCCTGCTGCTTGGCGCGGAAGGACACGAGCTCAGGGTTGCTGTTTGAGCGGCTGTAGTCGCTGACGTAGTCAACTATGCCCAGGTCCTCGCTGCACTCGTAGGCGTCGCGGTCAAGCTTTGTCTCGATCTTCTGGCTGACGTCGACGCTCAGTCGCTGCTGAAGCGGCACCGCAATGGCCGTGGCAGTGAAGGGATTCGCATCTGCCGGTGGAGGCGGGTGAGGCGGATGGAGTGAAGCTTGGAAAATGCAGAACGTTCAATGAATTAGAAAATGGAAGGCTTCATAATGGCGATGGAAGCGACCTTTGAAAACATAAGCAGTTTTACGTTAACTTAAGCTAATGACGTTTTGCATTTTGCTCAAGGTTTTTCTCAATATCATTGAGTGCCTCGGCTTCACTCAGACAATTAAATCTATTTGCGTGCGGAAACAATTTTTTAGCGAGTTCTTTGGACTTGAAGTTTCAAAAAGTTAGAGTGGGTACCTGTAACTCGTAAACAGCTTTCGTGTAAAGTATAAGATTCTAAAGTCGAAACCCGATTCGAACTCACTCGGCTCGTGCAGTGACACTGAAAATCCCGGGATGTGGTTGACCTCCTCCTCCTCGGTGAGGAAGCTGTTGGAGTTGGAGTATAGGATGAGGAACAGTCCGTTGCCCTCGCCAATTTGCAGGCCGTCACGATTTTTGGGCGTGAAGGTAAAGCAGAGAAACCTGATGGGGTCTTTGTAGACCCGGAAATCGTCGTAGGAGCACTCGCGGGAGTTGAACCGGCAGTACACTACCGTGTCCTTCAGGGTTTGAAATTGCTGCGACCTGTAGGCCACCTGCTTCAGCGAGTATTTGCCATCGTCGTACTCGCTGTAGGGATAGACGGGGATGTTTGTGTCGTTGTACTTGATGCGGTACCAGACTCGCGCCAGGTCGTACACCATGTCGTAGAGAGAGCGCCTGTCTTCGCCCGGCCCTGGAATGGGGTTGAACCGGTAGTCATAGTGGATGTAGTCATTGGGGCAAATGGTCACCGACGGGAATTGGAAGTCGTCCACGCCCTCGTAGTTCTCCGTGTTGACCGGGTACTCAGCGTAGCGAGTCAGGAGCTGGCCCAGGTGTATTAGGAACCCGACAAAGGTGCCAAAAACTAGCAGCACCCACGCGAGCCGATATATCAGTGGGCCATCGTTCAGCCGGCGCACGCCGTGGATGGTCGTCTGGCTGACGAAGGCGCGGGTAATCTTCCGGATCTCCGACATGGCGGCTGATTCGACTGCGAACAACTGTAACCCAGTGGGACACCCGTGTTGAATTCCTTTTATAGAGCTGGGATTGCCTTCTTTCTCGCTAATTATTGTGTTCAATTTACGCTGATGAAATGGGGTGGGGTGCGAGCGTCCTCTGACTGTGCCTAGTTTCATTTTGAAGATTGACCACCTGTGTCATCAGAGATCTGCAGACTGACGACTGCAGGAAGAATGAAAGAATGTTATGACATTGATCGTGGCACAGGTTTCTTAAAAAACAGCTAATTGGCAGATGTGCAACCGACAGCTCAGCCGCAACTATTGCGCGGCGCATCTGAAGGCTGCGTACGGCTGTTCAGTCCAAAGACTGGGGGGTCGCCACACAACCTGAATTACCCCAGCTAATGCTGGCACCCATTTTACAGCTGAGTAATTTGAAGCAACACAGAGTTAAGTGTTTTGCTCAAGGACACAAATTGTTCCTAATGTGTCGAGAATCGAACCCCCGACCATTCAGTCGTGACTCCGACGCTCTAACCCCTAGGCCACAACCCCTCTTTCACATTCACAGTGTGACACAGTGATCTTCGCACTGTAACCGTGACACAGTAAAAGAGACGCACTGACTGTGACGCAGTGACAGTGACACAGCAATCATGACACCCACATAGAAGGTAACAGTCGCAGTGACTGTAGTAATCGAGTAGAATTTGCTGAATACGAAGTTAGCCTCCACTTGGGCATCGATTGCGATTTATATATTTGAGATCTAAGGGTTCGCTCAGAGATCAACGTGCACTTAGGTATTGTGAATGTAGTTTGATGTACATTATAAATAGACGCTGGGCGCTGGGCGCTAGGTAGAATAGAGTACATCTTCCCCTGCAAGAATTTTCGAAAGAAATTAAAAGGAATGAAAGCGGCACTTAAAGAAGGCTCGCATTAGCCCAAAATAAATTAAAAGTTTATCATTAGTCCAATGCTGAATGAACACAGCGTACGATCGGTGATGAACAGCAGATTAGCTGGCGCGGCTCCCGTGTCGATGTTTGGGTTGCTGCGGTACGCGGCGAGCCAGTCTCGCAGCGCAACACTCCAGGCGGCTCCTTGAGCGCTGAAGGAGCGGAGCAGATTGTTTAGGAGCCGCTTCATGCCCTCCACGATGCGCTGGGCCTCTGGATGCAGCTTGATCCGCTCGTGACCGATCCGCTGACTCGTGACGAATTGAATGAATACTTTTGAATAAAATGGCCGACCGCTGCCGGTCATGATTTGCTTTGGAATCCCGAACATAGCGAAGATCTGTTTATCTGCTTCAGCTGCTTGATCGTGCCTTCAGCTGTAAGCGACTTCATTGCTACTATGATGGGGTAGCGCGAGTGCTAGTATCATGAGGAAATGCCGACCGTTGACGGGCCCGATGAAATCGACACAGATGGTCGACCATGCCGACTTCGGTAGCGTGGATAGCGACGGTTTGGCTGTTAAAACTTCTGTTTGGTGGTGGCTGAACGCTTGACCGAGTTGGTCAGTTGGAAGATTCGCGGAGTAGCTCTCCGGACACGTCAAAGTTCAGCTGCTTTGATTCGGCCAGCGCTGCCAATTCTGCCGATGTGCGTCTTCCTTTTCGGCCCGGATTTCTCACTCGTCACCCTCCCCAGGATGGTGACGCCCTGGTTGCGCATCACTGTGAAGTCGACCATGTCCTTCGAGCCGCCGACGTTGACCAGGAGCTTAGCCCTGCCGGCAGTTTCCAGGGGCGACCGAGAGCCGAAAGGATAAAGCCGCCTTGTTGGCAGCCGAAGTGGCGTCTTAGCAGTCTTGATCTCCTGAAAGGTCGCCATGTCGATGACGTTGCAGCTGGCGCCACTGTCGATGAGGGCTTCCAGCCGCTTGCCGTTGACTGAGACTGTCAGCAGCGGCAGTTCATATGTGGCCAGACAGTGACCGAGAAACTTGTTGCATACACTTTGCTCAATAATTTTGAATTACAAAAATATTTCTAATTTGAAAATAAGAATTAAAAATCTATTTTCTACTAAAAGTAGATGTTTAAGCATTCGGATTTTTTTTTAATTCTGCAAAATTAACCTTCCGCATCTCTTGTAGTCATATGCTTGTAAGTGACAAGTGCTCGCGTGATACAAAATTTTTATAAGCTAAATGGGTTGCTAATTTATCTTCTTTAAAATATCAGTAGTTTTTTTGAACGTACTTCTCCCTGTAGAATTATTTAGATGAAGCCCTCACTGATCGATGGGCAGGCCTTTGCTTACCTTGGCCAGGTTCGCCTTTCGTTCGGCCATCCTGCGTGCAGCATCCGGGACTCTGCGCGTGAGCAGGATGAGCAAATTGAATACGGAGAGGATGCTGCCTCTCGAACTCAGGTGCTGGTGAGTGGCGTCTACCCAGAAGAAGAGAGTAGAGCTGGGAGTTCTGAGAAGACGAGGATTCAGGAGATGAGATGACTCCTTCGACTGGGCAAGAGTGACTCATGAGTTAAGATTGGCGTGACTCATGAGTTGAGATTGGAGTGACTCATGAGTTGAGATTGGAGTGACTCATGAGTTGAGATTGGAGTGACTCATGAGTTGATATTGGAGTGACTTATGAGTTAATATTGGAGTGACTCATGAGTTGATATTGGAGTGACTTATGAGTTAATATTGGAGTGACTCATGAGTTGATATTGGAGTGACTTATGAGTTAATATTGGAGTGACTCATGAGTTGATATTGGAGTGACTTATGAGTTAATATTGGAGTGACTCATGAGTTGAGATTGGAGTGACTTATGAGTTAATATTGGAGTGACTCATGAGTTAATATTGGAGTGACTCTTGAGTTAAGATTGGAGTGACTCTTGAGTTAAGATTGGAGTGACTCATGATTAAGATTGGAGTGACTCTTGAGTTAAGATTGGAGTGACTCATGATTGAGATTGGAGTGACTCATGATTGAGATTGGAGTGACTCTTGAGTTAAGATTGGAGTGACTCATGAGTTGAGATTAGAGTGACTCATGAGTTAATATTGGAGTGACTCATTAGTTAATATTGGAGTGACTCATTAGTTAATATTGGAGTGACTCATGAGTTAATATTGGAGTGACTCATGAATTAATATTGGAGTGACTCTTGAGTTAAGATTGGAGTGACTCTTGAGTTAAGATTGGAGTTACTCATGATTAAGATTGGAGTGACTCTTGAGTTAAGATTGGAGTGACTCATGATTGAGATTGGAGTGACTCTTGAGTTAAGATTGGAGTGACTCATGAGTTGAGATTGGAGTGACTCATGAGTTGAGATTAGAGTGACTCATGAGTTGAGATTGGAGTGACTCATGAGTTGAGATTGGAGTGACTCATGAGTTGAGATTGGAGTGACTCATGAGTTGAGATTGGAGTGACTCATGAGTTGATATTGGAGTGACTCATAAGTTGACATTGGAGTGACTCATGAGTTAATATTGGAGTGACTTTTGAGTTAATATTGGAGTGACTTTTGAGTTAATATTGGAGTGACTTTTGAGTCGAGATTGGAGTGACTCATAAGACAGAACATACAGAAATCGCAAGATGCATTTCATTGGCGAGTTGAGTCAAAGCTCAGATGAGAAGCCAATGCCGAGCCACATCTCAAACGATAGCACTGCACGCTTCAATCATAGATTCTGAGCACTGAACTTCAGGCCACAATATTATTTAGAAGGGAGCCAGACTGAGGGAAGATTGATTTGCCATTAATCCCCAATCCCCATGGAATTGCCACGGGCCGGCCATCCGGTAATATTTAATTTGTACTTCAGCTGAGTTCCGCACCAACGATTGGACGGAGAAGATGAACAAAAATTAGCCATTGAATTGTGCCAATTGTTTGCAATCTGCCGTCCAGCTCTGGAATCGAGGGAGTTTGAACAAACTGACAATGTTTAGCTAAGTGCAGCAGTGCTCAGCCTGAGAGGGGAGCACTGGCACTGGGCATGTGGGATGAAAGTATGCACTGTGAGGGGTGGGCAAATGCTCTACCAGATTCAATTCTCCCACTAACTGAAAGAAAAGAAAGCAATATAATAAATATGATCCTTGCATTCCTGTTCCGAGGTAGGTTGGATTAGCAATCCATTCTATTCCTGCAGCCATGATAGGCTAGATTAGCAATCCATTCTATTCCTGCATCCATGATAGGCTAGATTAGCAATCCATTCTATTCCTGCAGCCATGATAGGCTAGATTAGCAATCCATTCTATTCCTGCATCCATGATAGGCTAGATTAGCAATCCATTCTATTCCTGCAGCCATGATAGGCTAGATTAGCAATCCATTCTATTCCTGCATCCATGATAGGCTAGATTAGCAATCCATTCTATTCCTGCAGCCATGATAGGCTAGATTAGCAATCCATTCTATTCCTGCACCCATGATAGGCTAGATTAGCAATCCATTCTATTCCTGCACCCATGATAGGCTAGATTAGCAATGCATTCTATTCCTGCAGCCATGATAGGCTAGATTAGCAATCCATTCTATTCCTGCAGCCATGATAGGCTAGATTAGCAATCCATTCTATTCCTGCAGCCATGATAGGCTAGATTAGCAATCCATTCTATTCCTGCAGCCATGATAGGCTAGATTAGCAATCCGTTCTATTCCTGCATCCATGATAGGCTAGATTAGCAATCCATTCTATTCCTGCATCCATGATAGGCTAGATTAGCAATCCATTCTATTCCTGCATCCATGATAGGCTAGATTAGCAATCCATTCTATTCCTGCATCCATGATAGGCTAGATTAGCAATCCATTCTATTCCTGCATCCATGATAGGCTAGATTAGCAATGCATTCTATTCCTGCAGCCATGATAGGCTAGATTAGCAATCCGTTCTATTCCTGCAGCCATGATAGGCTAGATTAGCAATGCATTCTATTCCTGCAGCCATGATAGGCTAGATTAGCAATCCGTTCTATTCCTGCAGCCATGATAGGCTAGATTAGCAATCCGTTCTATTCCTGCATCCATGATAGGCTAGATTAGCAATCCATTCTATTCCTGCACCCATGATAGGCTAGATTAGCAATCCATTCTATTCCTGCATCCATGATAGGCTAGATTAGCAATCCATTCTATTCCTGCATCCATGATAGGCTAGATTAGCAATGCATTCTATTCCTGCATCCATGATAGGCTAGATTAGCAATCCATTCTATTCCTGCAGCCATGATAGGCTAGATTAGCAATCCGTTCTATTCCTGCAGCCATGATAGGCTAGATTAGCAATGCATTCTATTCCTGCAGCCATGATAGGCTAGATTAGCAATCCGTTCTATTCCTGCAGCCATGATAGGCTAGATTAGCAATCCGTTCTATTCCTGCAGCCATGATAGGCTAGATTAGCAATCCATTCTATTCCTGCATCCATGATAAGCTAGATTAGCAATCCATTCTATTCCTGCATCCATGATAGGCTAGATTAGCAATCCGTTCTATTCCTGCAGCCATGATAGGCTAGATTAGCAATCCATTCTATTCCTGCATCCGTGATAGGCTAGATTAGCAATCCATTCTATTCCTGCATCCATGATAGGCTAGATTAGCAATCCATTCTATTCCTGCAGCCATGATAGGCTAGATTAGCAATCCGTTCTATTCCTGCAGCCATGATAGGCTAGATTAGCAATCCATTCTATTCCTGCACCCATGATAGGCTAGATTAGCAATCCATTCTATTCCTGCACCCATGATAGGCTAGATTAGCAATCCGTTCTATTCCTGCAGCCATGATAGGCTAGATTAGCAATCCATTCTATTCCTGCATCCATGATAGGCTAGATTAGCAATTCGTTCTATTCCTGCACCCATGATAGGCTAGATTAGCAATCCGTTCTATTCCTGCATCCATGATAGGCTAGATTAGCAATCCATTCTATTCCTGCACCCATGATAGGCTAGATTAGCAATCCGTTCTATTCCTGCAGCCATGATAGGCTAGATTAGCAATCCATTCTATTCCTGCAGCCATGATAGGCTAGATTAGCAATCCATTCTATTCCTGCAGCCATGATAGGCTAGATTAGCAATTCGTTCTATTCCTGCATCCATGATAGGCTAGATTAGCAATCCATTCTATTCCTGCATCGTACCTGTCTATCAGTTAATCAGCTGTATAATGTGGGAAGCGATTTCAACCCGTCTGTTCGGTGGCGCTGCCAGTAGGGCTGGGCAGGCATCATCAAATAGTCGGCCGGTTTGCTCAGTTCTGGAGCAGCTATTTATTTTGATGGTCTGCACTTTTCTGCCGCCCCTGAATTGACCTGGCCCAGAAATGTTTGTGAATCAGTGTGAGGCTGCGCGACCGATTAGCTGCGACTTTTGCCCGTAGCCGTGGCGCTGGTGCAGGAATAGAATGGACTGCTAATCTAGCCCATCAGGGATGCAGGAGTAGAATGGATTGCTAATCTAGAAATCATGGGTGCAGGAATAGAATGGATTGCTAATCTAGCCTATCATGGATGCAGGAATAGAATGG
>NIVC01003420.1:0-2500 GCA_002269645.1 Macrostomum lignano | reverse complement strand
AAGGGAGAGGGCACAGACAGAGGAAGGGAGAGGGCACAGGCAGAGGAAGGGAGAGGGCACAGGCAGAGGAAGGGAGAGGGCACAGGCAGAGGAAGGGAGAGGGCACAGGCAAAGGGAGAGGGAGAGGGCACAGGCAGAGGAAGGGAGAGGGCACAGGCAGAGGAAGGGAGAGGGCACAGGCAGAGGAAGGGAGAGGGCACAGACAGAGGAAGGGAGAGGGCGCAGGCAAAGGGAGAGGGCACAGGCAAAGGGAGAGGGCACAGACAGAGGAAGGGAGAGGGCGCAGGCAAAGGAGAGGGCACAGGCAAAGGAGAGGGCACAGACAGAGGAAGGGAGAGGCACAGGCAGAGGAAGGGAGAGGGCGGCAGAGGAAGGGAGAGGCACAGACAGAGGAAGGGAGAGGGCGCAGGCAGAGGAAGGGAGGGGCGCAGGCAAAGGGAGAGGGCACAGACAGAGGAAGAGAGAGGGCACAGGCAGAGGAAGGGAGAGGGCACAGGCAGAGGAAGGGAGAGGGCACAGGCAGAGGAAGGGAAGGCGCAGGCAGAGGAAGGGAGGGGCGCAGGCAAAGGGAGAGGGCACAGACAGAGGAAGGGAGAGGGCACAGGCAGAGGAAGGGAGAGGCACAGGCAGAGGAAGGAGAGGGCACAGGCAGAGGAAGGGAGAGGGCACAGGCAGAGGAAGGGAGAGGGCACAGGCAGAGGAAGGGAGAGGGCACAGGCAGAGGAAGGGAGAGGGCACAGGCAGAGGAAGGGAGAGGGCGCAGGCAGAGGAAGGGAGAGGGCACAGGCAGAGGAAGGGAGAGGGCACAGGCAGAGGAAGGGAGAGGGCACAGGCAGAGGAAGGGAGAGGGCGCAGGCAGAGGAAGGGAGAGGGCGCAGGCAAAGGGAGAGGGCACAGACAGAGGAAGGGAGAGGGCACAGGCAGAGAAGGAGAGGGCACAGGCAGAGGAAGGAGAGGGCACAGGCAGAGGAAGGGAGGGGGCGCAGGCAAAGGAGAGGGTGGGGTAGAGGGGTCAGAGATACAGTTTATCGAACAGAAACACTCGTATTTTCACTCCAGCCGGACAACTTACGATGCTCTTCAGCTGGACCACGCAAGTAAGTCCACTGCAAGGCTGCCTAATTCGTGCTCAATGCGCTGGCAACTGCTCAGGGAATGAATGAAGCTGAAACTCGGTGGCCCCGTTCGCAGATCATTGCCATGGAGGCGTGGACCAGACGGCCAGCGTGGACACCCACGCCAGGAAGAAGCTGCTGATTGCTAGCGGCATCTGCCTGGTGTTCATGACGGGAGAGATCATCGGTGCGATGGGATCGGGGAGGCGGCTGGTCTGATATGCTGTCTGAGCAGCTTTTGAGAGTCTGTCTGAGCAGCTTATGAGAGTCTGTCTGAGCAGCTTATGAGAGTCTGTCTGAGCAGCTTATGAGAGTCTGAGCAGCTTGTGAGAATCTAGATGAGTAGATATGAGAATCTAGATGAGTAGATATGAGAATCTAGATGAGTAGATAAGAGAATCTAGATGAGTAGATATGAGAATCTAGATGAGTAGATATGAGAATCTAGATGAGCAGCTCAAGCCAAATCCAAGCTTTGCTGTTCCCTCCTGGCGCCAGGCAGTCTGAGCCACCGGTGAGAGTTTTTGATGCAGCTAAGTCCCCGGAGAGCTGGGAAGTCAAACAGGCAGAGAAAGGAAGTAAAATTTGATCCTTTGAGGCGAGCTGCTTCAGACTGAGGCCTCTAACCGACTCCACTTAGTTGTGTTGCTTTTGCTGAGCGCTTCTCTGACCGGCGTTTTCATCTTACTGAATCGTTTTCGATACATATCGGTACATACATCCCCCATGCAGGTGGTTCAATGGCCCGCAGCCTGGCGATTATGACCGACGCTGCTCACCTGCTCACCGACTTTGCCAGCTTCATGATCAGCCTGCTGGCCGTGTACCTGGCAGCCCGCCCCGCACCAAGGCCATGAGCTTCGGCTGGCACAGAGCAGGTGCGCCTGACACAACTGACTGGGCTGACACAAACTGACTGGGCTGACACAAACTGGACTGGGCTGACACAAACTGGACTGGGGCTGACACAAACTGGACTGGGCTGACACAAACTGGACTGGGGCTGACACAAACTGGACTGGGGCTGACACAAACTGGACTGGGCTGACAAACTGGACTGGGCTGACACAAACTGGACTGGGCTGACACAAACTGGACTGGGCTGACACAAACTGGACTGGGCTGACACAAACTGGACTGGGGCTGACACAAACTGGTGTTTCTGAGCACAGAAAAACTCAAAATTAGACTCAAAAAATCTATTTAAAAAGGAAGACGCTGAAGCCCTCCAAGTCACTGTGTGACAGCTCCAGGAGGCCACAGTTGGGGCTTCAGAAATGAAGAAATGTCTAATTTAAGCTTTCGTGACAGATTTTTTCTCCCAGAAATTATATCCGCAGATGGAAATCTCTTCCGGACCAGAAATTTTTATGGTTTTCATCTGA
>NIVC01003419.1:45000-48125 GCA_002269645.1 Macrostomum lignano | reverse complement strand
TTCTAAACTCGTAACAAAATCTACTTGTAACTCAACCGAAAAAAAAGAAAACGCTTCTGAGAATTCTTCTCAACTCTTCGCTAAAGGAGACTAAATATGATTTTGAAGGAAACTAGAAAAAAAGATTAAATAATATAACACCATGCAGGTACACAGTCTTTCATGCCGCATCAATGAACTATTGCAGACGAGTGGCTAAATTGAAGCAGATAAATGTACATGTAGGATGGTTAATGTTAGAAATAAGGAATGAAAGCTGAGTTGACAATGAGAGCGGTTCTTGTCGCTAAGCGAGAATTGTAGAGAAGAGCTTGCAAAGAAGTAATAAAGGAGGCGAAGCCGAGTGCAAATTCTTTCTTCCAGTTCTCGCTGGCTATATTTGGCAAGAAATTGTCACCTACTCTCGGCTGCACAACGCGTTTATCTTGTTTTACTTCTTTCACAAAGCTATCGACTGTTTTATGGCCTCCCACACATGTTGGCAGCGGTGGGAATAGATGCACTTCTCCCAGCAACAATCCTATTCCACATCTCGTTTCGTTTCTCCAGCCGCTGACAAACCAGTGGATAAGTTTTTTTCTCCCCACCGTCTCATCGCCAGACGGTAAGGCAATTGTATCGCTTTTTTATCTAGATAAACAAAAGCAACTAGCGTGGTACGAGAAGCAGGATGCTTACATGGCAGAGCGTGCTAGCATCTAAACGCTCACACTAATTCCCATGAGCTGGGTATGCATTGAAGAAACTTTCTAAGCCAAGCAGCGCGGAGAAGCATGGGGAGGATTCAATGGAGCCAATCGCGTGTTTGTACAAATCCCACAGGCATCGCAGAGCTGATAAACTTGGTCCATACTCGGCTCTGATCAGTATAAAAGTTGCAATTCAAAATTCGCGAATTTTTCTGGGAAAGAGCTGGACTGAAAAAGATAGGAGAGAGAGAGGGGGGCAGCGGAGGCACAAGTGGTCGAGTCGCAATTCTCCCAGAGGACCATGAAAGCTTAAGCTGCCGGGCAGTGAAACAGACTCAGGATGGCTGGGAGACCACTAGCACTAGTTCAGAGTGAGGTTGGAAGCGAGCACGGCAGCACTTCAGTAATTTAAGAAATAGATTGAGAGCCAGCTCCGGGAGCAGTTTTGGGCAAGACGGCTTGTCAGTCATCTCCGTTGACAGCGGGGGCGGCAAAGTGAAATGAGTTTTCTGAGGCGAAGCGCAATTGCTTCGCGTCCAGGCGCCTCCTTGCAGAAAAAGCCGCTTGTCAATAGGAATTCGGCTCACGAGTCTGCTCAGCTGGGACCAAGCAGAGTGGAAGAGAGTGAATTAATGCAAGACTGAGTGTGAGTGACACTGTAAGAGAAAGTAAACAGATATGCTGAAACTGACTGACAAACCATGACGTTTTGGACAGATAATCACACTCGACTTGAGCAGTGCATATGAATCGAGGGCATGAGCCATGAGCACGAGTCCCTGAGCTTCAGTCTTTTACATGGTTCACAAAACAACAATGAGCGGATGCCATGATGAGCAAAACCTTCAAATCAGTTTCGACTCACCGATGGCCAGGTGAACGGAGAGAGCCGTCCGGCTGGTGGTGAGGCTCCACATTCGCAGGTTGTGCACGTCCTTGACGCCCTCGATGCTGCTGAGGGCGGCGGCCACCTTGTTGAAGTCGAGGCCCTGCGGAGCGCCTTCCATCAGCACGTACATGGCGTCCTTCAGCACAGTGACGGTGGTGAACAGAACCAGGATGGAGAAGATAAAAGTGCAGATCGGGTCCGCCAGTTTGTAGCTCGGCTGTAGGAGCGATTGTAATCAATAAGGGATGCTTGTTTGCGCGTCAAAGCATTTTCACTGCGGTGAATCAAGGCTGTGGTTTTCTGCAGAAATTTCTTCTATAATTGTTAATTATCTGACTTTCCTGGTTCTGAATCTGTACCGATAGACCCGTATTTTTGCAAATTAATTGTGCTGTCATCGATTATTTTTTCCGATGAAAATAAAATTTTATGCGATAAATTATTTACTGACCAGTTTTTTCCGTCCACTTTCTGGATTTCGTCTGCCCATATGCACGGGCTGTGCTATTACGGACTAACTAAGCAGTGAGCACTCCAAGCCACATGGCAGTAGATGGCAGGGAGAGTTGGAGCATTTCAAATGCGGAAACGCCTGCCCCCCCCCCCCCAGCAAAGCTAATCAATTCTGAATATTGAGCGCTCTGGAGAAGCTGTGGGTTCTTGGGGACGGTAAAACTGAGAGAAAATGCCAAGAGCTGTTGGCGTGGGAGTGACGGGAGACCCAAGGCGAAAGTGTGAAAGTCGGAGATGAGCTTCTGGATTTTGCAGACTCCTTTCCAGTCCTTAAATTTAGGGAGACGAGTGGCAGAGAGCAGAACAAATATGGGGCTGCCAGCTTCTACACCCCATCAGCTACTGTCAGCTCTGCTCTTTTCGGAAAGCAGGGAACTGCCGGAGCTCCGGGTCTTCTCGGCTGGCTGTTTGGCATTTCTCTCTCTCTCTCTCTCTCTCTCTCTCTCTCTCTCTCTCTCTCTCTCTCTCTCTCTCTCTCTCTCTCTCTCTCCCACCTCGCTGTAAAAAACTCCCATAGCATGAATTGCTTGTTCAATTATTCAATTCCCTCCTCTGTCACCGTCCTCCACCCGCTCTCCCACTGCGCAGCCCCCGGGGCTTCCGTGTCTCTCCAATGTTTCTCCTGCACTGAGCGGACTTTATATTCATGTTCGATGGACGCCTCGAATACTTCACCGACTGACAGACAGGAGGGCAGAAACAGCTGCCGGCCCTGTTCCAGGAAATCGACAGCGTCTGGGAAGAGCTATAAATAAATTGATGAGCTGGGCGGAGTCTGTGAGGCAGGGTGATCAACTATTGCTCCATCATCACTACTCATGTATTCTTTATACTGTGCGGACACGACATCACGGCTGCACCCACCAGCTCCTGGTGGCGTGTTCCCCGCTGGAATGCCCCAATAAGCCGGGGCGTAATTAAAAGCCAACCTCATGATTCAAATCAATCGACCCAATCAGGTCAAGTTTGCAAACTCCCAGCCCCAGTGTCTCATCTTACCTGCACCGGCCTCGCAAACCCAATTCATTCTCAGC